>JAUESI010000003.1:12482840-12497268 GCA_032275145.1 Synergus laeviventris | reverse complement strand
TTGACTCCAACGAAAAAGGGGAATTGGAGGTTTCATGAACGATAAATAAGAAGAATTAAGACTCCCTTTTAATTTTCAAGAGCCGCTCGCGTTACGGAGTTTTTTATGGGTACACGCGAGTTTTATATTAAAGAGATCGAATCGTTTCACTGAACAGGATTTTAACCCATGGAATCAGGACCACCAACCACGCGGGTCAAAAGTCGAAACGACTCGCGATGCGGGAATGTCTGATTCAGTGAAGTAAAAAAAGATATGTAAACATTAGACTCACACATATTCTTCTTTTAATAGTTTGTTTTTACTGGAAATCGATCTCCGAAGGTAACCTCTCTACGTTCTCTTTTCCCACTTGTTAAATTTTTAATTAAATATCTTCATTCATACCCAATTATCCTTCCCTCTCTATTTCCCCAAATAAAGAATTTCTATCCTTCCTAAACTAATTTCCTCTGCTGTACTTTTATCCAAGGGGTTTGGGGTTTGGGCGCGTGCAGTCAGTTAATCAGTGGATGAACCGAAACCCAACCGGTCAAACCGAGGGGTGTGTCGGCTGAAATTCTTCACAAGTGTCCCATGTGTGTCTGTGATATGCATCTAAACGTTATTGCTTCACACATATGATGTAACCTACACAACTATGCAACCACAGAAATGAAGAGAAGCCTGCAAAGAGATATGAGTATCAGTCCATATGGCTATACTGTGAAAAGGAAACACACTGCGGAGGACATTAACATGTATATGGGGAATGTATGTATAACGTCATATACACGTAAAATTTCAGACACACATATATACTATACAACACAGAAGCTTCCTCAAAGCAACATCTGCACATTCAGGGTTCTTGTGTTTCGATGTACACCCTAGTGTTTATTCTGCTCTGGTCCAGTCTTCACTGTCGTTTGTTCTGTGACATATCAGTCTGCACTAACTGCACTCCATTCTGTATCTATAATAGGCCACGCCTCACGGTCAACAGAAATTTCTATGGGGTCACGTGCCACTAATATTTAGAAAACTGGGGGCAATAAAAAAAAAATTGCGAAGAATAATGGACACTCAGAGAGGAGGTTTCATCAAACTCTAATATTGATGCATTACATTTTTCCAGAAAAAATTACGTTGCGATTCCATTTCTCGCTACAACTCTATAAATGACCGACCATGACTATATAATTTTCACCGCTGCATTTTTTTTCCCGATGTCCAAAAAATAATAAACAAGAAATCTCTTCCTTTTTTAACACCATTATCATACCCGAGATCTATAAAGCAGGCGTCCTGTAATTTTGTGCTCGTTGGACAGAGCGATCTTCCGCAAGGTGCAGTCACGCGAGAGAGACACTGAGAGGAAAAAAAGGAGATGTACAGAAACTGTATGAAGCATCTGCTACGCGGTAAAGCAAATCCGGACGAAAACGTGTCCTAGGGCCCTGACCCCTATGTCGAGTAAAAAAAGAAAAAAGCTATGAATGAAAAGTATTAAAATCAAATTCAATAGAAAGGGGTGATGAAACCTTCCGGATTCCATGCATTGCTTTGTATTACTTTCGTCCCATTCATCAGATGTAGTTCAACAATGATCTAAAATATAAAGCATCAATCAGATACCCAAATCTTTACTAAAAATATAATCAGTCAATTAAATGAATGCTTGGGGTAATTCAAATAAGATTAGGGAAATGTATATCGGTAGTATTTTGTATTCAAGCTTGAATTATTTAGTTACGTATTTTTTTAAGGGGAGTTTTTTTCATTTTGCTTCGCTCAAACAAAAAAAAATGAAGCGTGGCAACGTGCGGATATCCAAAAAGAAGAAGGAAACTCAATCCACCGTCATCCTTCCCAACACTTCCCCTTCAGGAAACCAGAGTCAGTGCCATCTGCTCGAGCAGATGATTAATAAGAAATTGAGAAGAGGATCGAACGAAAATCGAATCCAGATTTAGCCAAGAGTCTAGTCACATGACTAGCAGATTTTCTTTCGTTAAAAAACGTGAATTAACTTTCAGAGGGGATTTGAACGATTTAAAATAAGTATGTTCATTATTAGATCTTCCGTTCTATGAATCAGATGGCTTGATATGATTGTATGGAAAAGGGGCTGAAAAAAATACTAGACTCGAAGGAGGATCAGCAACACGACCGGAAGGTAGAAAAAAATATTCGCTTCGCTTTGGTGCCCCACATGAATATTACCCGTGAAGGTACTGGTTTTTCTGCAGATAGATGTTGATGCTTCAACAAAACATGGTGGAAATGAGAACCGGAAAAGGAGCAAAGGCGGAGGGAAGAATAAGGAAAATAACTGGGAGGAAGAAAAAGGAAACTACCAATGAAAATATCGAGGCATTAAAATTAACTCACCAACATGTAAACCGTGCTCTATAATCTATATATAGGTCCATTAAGAAGTAAGAGTCGCTATAAACATCCAAAGTTTAATTTGCTTTTTTAAGGCCGAGTGCGGAAGAACTCAATATAAAAAACCTAAATAACATATTTCCAGGAATCAGACTTGAAGTTTAATTTTATTATCCAAGGTTTCAAATCATCTAAATTTCGAATTAGGACCACACGAAATCGAAAAACTTATCATACAAAAGAAGAAAGAAACATATTAACATTATTTGGCCAAGGTTCGGATTTGAACTTCAGGAGGGAACCGTGGGTCAAGGAGGTCCACTGGGTCAAGGGTCAGAACTCGTGTTTAGTATGTATAAGTGCACTCGGCATGCATTTTGCAGCTGTACTGCAACGCTAGCGCCAGTGTCAGCTTGCACGCGAAAAAATGTGATTATACTAATCCAATAGGAAATGAAATTACTATCTTCTCTCCCTGATCGATGGGAAACTTCTATTCAGCCACAAAAAAAAAAAGAACCAAGGCATTTCAAAGGTGAAGAAATATCAATCATGATTTGTCTGCGAAATTATGGTCTATTGCTGTTATTACAACTTCAGCACGAAACAAATTCCTCATATGTACTTGCGTTAAAACACAAGTAAAGGGCACAATCTATACTTTTTTAACAACTCGAACATGTATTTTATATATGAAAAAATTGACTAAGAATAGATGTAGGAGTTGAAAGGACGTAATTAAATTATTAAATATAATTAAAGAGCACTTCATGGACTATATTCTCGCTAACGTAATTTTCAAGTCAAATATTATCATTCCCGGTATTAATTGCAATTAAAAATACGCGCTCTGTTTGGGAATTTTTTTCTTTTTCTGCGAGAGAGCAAGGTCGCTTTAGACACGTGAGATTAAAAGATTATGCTAGCGGAGACATGGCATGCAGGCCCGTGGGACTTTCATTGTAATATGATACAATGTAAGTCCAATGTCACCTCACAATTAGAATTTCAAGTGGGAATAATCGAATAATTGAATTGCAGAGAGAAACGGAAATAGGAAGCCTGAAATCAAGTGAAAATCCTGTCTTTGGTTTCACTCGGATCTGAGTTTCACAAGTAGGTACTACATAGATATACTATATATATATATAGGATGGGTCATGTCATGTGCTTTCGTGATTCGAAAGGAAACTCCATTTCTTGGCAAACTAGAGCTATTTAAACGACTTTCCAAATCTAGAATGGAGAAGTAATTTAAACTAGTCTGACCATTTTCTATTTGATTCTAAAAGTCAGAATACTGACTGCTTTCTATCATTATTCTATCAAAAATGTTCAAGGAAATGTCGAAGCATAATTGAAAAGCTTTCGAATCTGTCAACTTCTTTGGGCTTGAAAGTTTTCCTATTTAAAAATGTTCAGTGTAGAAGTTTTAGTAGTAAAGGTCTGTATGAAAAAGATGAGAATGATGAATATTTTTTATTTACTTGAAATTTGAATAATATGACTTTCCCATGGTTAACTTTTTAAATCCTGGATTATAAAACTCAAAATCTAGATTATATGGCTTAATATCTATGGTTCTTCGAAATTTCTGGCACCATTTGTCGTGAGACTAATTTGTCGACGTTTCATGAGCACAGAACGTTATCACCCACGACCAGTAATGAGACGTCGAAGAGATTGCCTATCGATATCGACAACCTTTCAGAAAGCTTGACAGGTCGGTGCCAATGAGATTGTCGACTCGATTTATATCTCATATTCACACCATTTGAATATAAAAAAATATTCAAATGCAGGAAAATGTTCGAAAAAGGTGGAAAAAATCATAAATTGAAGAAATGAAATGAATTTGAACGAGTACAAAAAGTGAGCTGACGTAAGTGTTATAATTACATTATAATTTATAATTAGAGAGGGCAAAAAAAGTGAAATGTAGGAGAGTGGGTCGTAACTTGAGCAAGCGAACCAATTATGATAACTATGGATCAGAGTTCGATGTCTTAAGAAACATATAGCAAAGCCAAGAAATGTACATATTGACATTCAATTATTGTTGTTTCGCAAATTAAATTTTATCTCCCTATAGAAATGTGTTTTAGCACCTGTATGAATAAGTAAAATTAGGTACTGTTTTTTTTTAATTTCAATATTTGGGTATTTTAAAGATTGTTTTCAATAAACGTACAAATAATTTTTTTTTATTTTGTCACTTTTTGGTTCACAGGACTCTCAGTATGAAACTTCGTAAATTATCTACTACAAACCTCCTCCTTTTCGGAATGGTTTTTAAAGGGTGAATAAACTAGTAATCCACAGAGACCTAAATCACTAGAAATTGGAAAACAAAAGTGTTGAATATTGCACTGAGATTCACTTCGATTTTGTAAATATCACGAGCGAGGAGATACGCGATTTATTTACAAAATAGCGAGTTACTTTAATAAAAACACACCCCCAAACTTACGCCTCGCTGTCTGAAAGTGTACTGACTTTGGTGCCTGAGTTCACATAAAACGGTGCACCGTAACGGCAATCCCGCTCTCTAGTGGTTTACAGAGTTACTATACTCCCCAGGCGGGAAAGCCGGGATCGAATCGCGATTCTCAGGGGGAAATTCACCCCTGAATTATCCGAGAAGAAGAAACTGAAACACCAAGAAGCACTCAGAAAGAAAAGTTAGCCCAAAGAAAAACACTTAAAAAGAAGCGAATAAAAAATTAGTTATGTTTTATTCAAGCGTTTTTTTCTTAGAAAGAAAATAAGGGAGATGGATATTAATTTTCCAGTTCCAATTATTGGAAAACTAAAATTTAGAACGCACATATTCACATTTATATTATGTTAACAGATCATTCACTCTTGATTTATACTGTACTTTATAAAAGCGGAGTTTTGCGTGACACATACAATAACGAATAAGGAGCAAAAGGAGATTTAGCCAAATTTATTACAGGACGTCAAAACTGTATAAAGGAAGGAGCTAAAAAAAAGAAAAAATGTGTAATAATATAACCAAAACATTTCCTGAATTTTTGAAAGTAGTATGAAAAGAAAAATTCACTTGTATGTATCTAAAAAATGTGACCTTCTCGAGAAGTGCGGACACGCTCTATGGTTAATTGTTTTTTTAATTGCCTTTCGCAGTTACGTGTTCAAGCTCGTGGAAGAAAGCGCACATGCTTCGTTTTCTTCATATTTTTTTATAAAGCTCAACAAAAACCAAAGAAATATGGAAAGGAGAAAAAAACCATCTCTCTTTAAACTCCTCTCTCTTTTATCAATACTCATATATACCTCTATATGCTACATCGTAGATTCATTTACGCGATACGACACTACGGGAAAATGAATGTTTGTTCTGGACAAACATATCTGAACTCATATATTTTATATTCTTCGATAAGCCAATATAGATTTAAATTTATAACCGGAAACGTTTCAATGCTTTTTTCATAGAAAAATTCCCAATTTGAAACATTTGTTTTTGCATGCTCGCAAGTTGCGAGAAAAATACATTACTAAGAGAGAATGCACTTGACAATATTCTTTTTCGCGTTTATTCTTAATAAATAAAATTACGAGACAATTAGATTCCTTTGTACTTTGTACACTGAGAGAGATCTTGTATACAGCAGTGAAGTAAATTAGAGGTATTCACAAAACATCCACGGAGATATGTATACGGTGCAATATAACTATGCACTTATGGCAGGCGTCACGGTTGCTATAATTTGAGTGCATGAGTTTTCTATCTTCATGGTTTATGAAAGCGCTTCTTTCTCATGACGCAAACTAACCGGGGCTCAAGAAATACCGCAACAATGTTATAACAATAGTTTTCTTGTTTTTTTTTTCAGCCGAATATTATAAAATGCTATTTTTCACCTTTATAACTTAGATGTTAAAAAACTTTGAATAATGTCAACTCCAGAGATATTGGCATTCTGAGCAGGTGGATTTGCGGATATGCATGAATCCCAAAAGGACGAAGAAAGTGCAATATACCATAATGTTCCTATATTTCACGTTACTCTGAGTGTTAATCCCGCAGATGGGTATGCGAGCTCCAGAACAGGAGCCACATTGCGACACCTTGGATAATGCTTGGCATAACTCAGGCAAGCACGGATCGTTCTAGTTATTACTATTCGCCTAGTAAATACACTCAATACTATGTTCCATGCCCCAAATCCTCATATATTTCGAGGAAATTGCTCAAACAATCCCCAAGGATTATAATAATGAACTAAGATATAACAGGGTGGCGAATATGGGCAGACGATTCCAAACTCAATTAAAATCTCTTATTCTTTATAATTTCCGGTTAAAAATCACGACCCTGGAAAAGACCAAAAGAAAAATGATCGATTTACATGAATCGTGCATCTAATATTTAATCCGATTTATATGCCGATTATTTTCCCCTGCGAAGATTCGCGTGCCAGACACGTTCGTCGATACGCTCAAATGCAAACTTCAAATCAAAAGTACGCAGAGAATTTATAGCCAGTATATATTTAGCAATATGTCCACGATTGGATAAACTTTATCCAATAAAAATCTACCACTAAATTTTTTCACAAATATGACATGAAAAATCGGTGAAAATATAGGGTTTTGCGTGATTTTCTACTTACGCAAAATGCAGAATATGGTAAATCGTGGACTCACCTGAAACAAAAATAAACAGATTAAAAAAAAGTTCATTCATGTTGAAATTCATCTTCATTGAAGCAATTAATTAATTATGTATTTAATTCAACAATTAAAGAAATTCTGGTTTGAGGAATTCTCTTTCTTATTTGAAGAGGCAAGTGAAATGGAAGTTTTTCCAGGAAAGGATTCTTTTCCGAGGTTTCATAATTATCGTCCAGTTTCTCAATGGTGTCCTCTCTACTCATTAAAGTGGCTTCGAGTAACGACTTAATTAGAAGTCGCGGTTGGCGAACGCCTTTCGTTTTTATATTATCTGACTGAACACATTAAGCGAGAAACGTTTCGCTATACAGTGTACGTATTAGCTTCCTGTTCCGCTTCTACCTCCCCATTCCAGAAGTCAATCACTCCCTCGGATCCTCTCATTACATCCCATAAAATTCTCATAATTTCTACTCGACCGCTTGTCCTATATCTGGTATTTAAAATCAATGTTAATAGCCAATTTCTTTACCGAATGAATTGATGTATTTATAACATATTTCCAGAATCCGTAAATCTATCAGATTTCTTTCTGAGTACTATTTACTGTTAGAATCAATAATAAAATATGTAAGTTATTATAGTCAAATTCAATTTTCTTGAAAGTGGAGAAATAGTTGCAATTATGAAATTAGACTTGCGCTCCACTATATTATTAACTGAATATAAGTTAGTAATGATAATTAGATCTATTAAGAAAATTACGTTTGTTCTAGATTAAAAAACTCTTCAAAAATACCATAATGAGCAAAAGTGCCGTTCGGCTCATTATTATTCCGAGAAAAATGGGGATAATCTCTAGCACCCCTGCTGACAACATTTCAATTTTCCGACAGAGCAGGTTCTGTAAATTCGGAAAACAGAGCGTGAAAAAAGTGCAAATAAAAAGATTAAACAATCAAAGCGAAGAAAGAAAGTAAAAAGGTGAGAACTTTATTTAAAGGTCAGGGCTGCAAGACAGAGGTTTTTTTTACGAGAAAAGAAGAAAACAAGAGTCACTTTTCCTTTTTCCCTCTCACGTGTAATCCTCATTGATTTAGGAATTAGGGACATACTTCTGAAGCTTAAGTTCCTCAATAAAGCCAATCCCTTTTCAGGCTCATTCAGCAGGTTGTTTTCTGAATCGCACGTTTTAGGAGATTGGGACGGATCAGGAAAGGCAAATTTATGAGCTCATTTCCTCGAATATGAAGAACAGGGTTTTTCTTTTATGGTAGACCAAAAACGTGATCCTAGGAGTATACACATAATAAACGAATACAACACACGAATATCAGGATAAGAAGAAAAATAATTCTGATTTTCAGTGAAACTCCATACTAACTCAAAAGTAGGAACTGTGTTCTGTCACTCTGGCGTTTCAAATAAAAAAATATTGCCACTATCTCCACATATTCCAAAACATGAAATTGGATCATCTCCCAGTTGAATGTGTGGTTCATATTTCATGGCAATTTTACGAACAAATGTTAATTTCGACGAAACTCACGAATCCTGACAACACGCGGAATACGACCAGTCTTTCGCAGCTGACGTTAATTAACGTCCACGTTAATCGAGATCGATCAGACACATATATACATGATCAAGTTTTCATATATCAAAATCAACACGTGTGAGTGCACCTCTACTTATGTATATTTACCGTCCTACCTTCGCATACATAATATAACGAGCATTCATGTGCATATTGTGTGAATGTGTATATTTGTCTTTATGTATGTATGTGTATTTGCGTATACAACATAGGTATTATATCGATGCACCTGCTTGAGTTTGGAATGGTACCTCGCATGGATGAGGGTCACACGTACCGGGAAACTGTAGGTTCGACCACCCGTATAAGTGTTCTTACACATATGGGCACCTCTATAGCTCCTCTCTTTTAAAAAGACACGCACCACGCTTATTTCAATTCCGTTTCCTCTTTTCCTGCTCCGAAGGTCTCGAAGAACTCGTGATTTATCTACATTACTGTGGAAGTTTTGTAAGTAGGTTTTTCAGGTTGTAACCAAAATTTCGTCTTGGGTTGTGGCGACGTATCCCGCAAAATAAGAAAATGCATACTTTTCTGGTATAAAGAATAATTTAAATTCAGTAGACGAGTTTCATTTTACTCTGCAAATGAAATGAAATGCAGCGCGAATAATGCAGCGAAAATATTCATTCAGCGGAATCTGTGTTCCGAGATTTTGTTATAAAGAGGATTCTTTCAGAGAAGGTTATCCAAACTTAATCAATATGATTCAAGAGTTTTATCATTCCTTTAAAGAAATAAAATGGAAAGCAATTGATTAATGACTGTGGGCATACGAATGTAAAAATATACTAATGTAACATCAATTTCAGAGTTTAATTATAGCGATTGAAACTGGACTTACATTTTTCTATTTTGGACGGTTTTTTCACTACTTTTATTAACGAGAGGAGTTCGCCGATGAACCGTTGATTGATTGCTGAAAATAAGTAACTCATTTTTTTTTTCGATCGGCTAATACACGACCGGCATGTACCTTTCTCCGCGCATTAAACTTTTATCTTGACATGATATACGACCAAGCCTCTCTTTTCTCATTCTCGTATACGAGGTGTCCTGATTGTATTGCCCGATGAACCAAGAAAGGATATTGTGTCCCATCAGAACTGGATTTACTTTTAATAAGAGGATAAATCAGCGCGATTCATATAGAGCAGAAAATATTTCGAATATAGTTGACAATAGGTAGATATAGAACAACTTTCAGATAACCTGGTTCCTTTTTTATCGAAAAGCTATAGGTGATGATACTACAGAAAAGCTTTTTGAACAAGTTACACTAACACAAGGGATAAGCTGATTTGCATGCCATAGTGCTGCTTATAAACTCACGCAGAACTTCTAAAGTTAAATATGCAGGAGCACGAGGACTCAAGTGGAACAAACAAAGATTTTCTGTTAGTTAAGCAAGCATGAATTATGCATTATGGAGCCTTGCAAAAAATGGATACTAAGTTTTATACATTAATAGAGAAAATAAACATTGATGAAAGTTAAACAAACAAATTATAAAAAGGATTAAAAAGAGCAGAAGGTTCGAAATTTAGGCGGTTCTCATTTATCTCACTTATCTCATGTATGGACAAAATCCACGAAAATCGGCTTACAGTTCCTGAAATCGTATAAATACTAATTGTGAGTCGTAGTTTATAGGGCGTGGCATGCAAAAAACATATGTATCCTCCAGAATAAAGTATGATTCCCAATTCGACTACCCTCCATCACCACATTCAAGGGCCAAGGTTGGGAACATCAAAAGAGGGTGAAATAAATTGCCCCGACCCTTCCTAAACCAAAACCCAATTCGTACGCATAAATGGTATGTTTTCAGACGTCAACATTTCGCTGTTGAGAAATGAATTCTCCCACTAATAGATTCCATTACTACCCGTACCAACCCTCGCACTATTTGCGGTCGATACGGGTCTTTTAATTTCAAGGTCACGCCTTCTGTTCTGAGGATCTCGTGCCGTGATTCATGATACTTTTTTTCTTAATTAGAATTTAAAATTCGTCTGTTAAATCACTAGATAAATGTGTCTAGTCCAACATATACGCTTATGACTCTTCTTATAAAAGGCACTTAAATTTGCAACATTGGAAGTTTGGTATCTCTCAAATTCTCAAGTTTTTAGACTTATAAGTTGAAAGCACCCAGTTTGAAAGCTTCATTAATTCAGAGCTTCAAGGTTTAAAAGCCTCGGAAGATGTTGAAAGCTTGATAAATTTTCTGAAGAATTTGAAGTGATTTGTAAGAGTTGCAAGAGTTTGTAAGTCTTGTGAAGACGAGATGTGAGATGCTGTTGCAGATATTGTGTTTAAGGTCCAGTCTAGACTCTAGACAGGTCGATATCCGACACCTCTGGTAAAACGCTTTCGAGCCATTTCGCGGGATTTACTTTCCTTGTACACAGCATAGAATCAGCATCAAGTGAAAGACTGCAATATCTCCGTCCTCATGCGAATGGTTTCCGTCAATACAGCGACACTGCAGTCTCACTGCGGCGAGAAAACCAGCAGCTCTTAGAAAGACTCAAAGACTTGTTCCTTGTCGCCATGACTGTGTTATTATGATCGACGAAACGATTCGAGGAAACGCCATGATATTCTTTGAGGGAAAGGAAAAGAAAAAGTTCAAAAGCGCGCAAATTACCGCGGAAGTACTTGAAGGGATCTTAAGTTCGTCTCGTGGCATGTATAAAAGCATTCCACAGGGTGCCTTCTCATTTTCCTAAGAATGCTGCAATATTTTCCAACATGGATATTTTAACAAGTCCTTATATTTCGAACCTATTCAGAGAGATTGGAAAATTAACTTGAGGGAAAATGCGAAGCTCATCTTTAAAAATGAAGGGTTGAAAGTAGGAAAAAGAGGAGAGCTTTTTTTTTGATGCGAAAGGGAGAAAAACCAGTGTCGTGAAAAGCTGCTTTGTGAAGCCACTGTGTGGAGAGGACTGACGTTTTCTAAAGGCACTCGAGAAACACTCGATGTACAATATGATATATATATATATATATATACGTATGTGGTGTAAGTATATACACTATTTGAAGAAGTAGGTATGTTATACATATTTCTGGCAGTCAGTAGATATGTATGTTATGTGATCCCTTTAGTATCAAGGAGAACTGTATGAGTAAGCTCCACTCTATCTCTCATGTGAGGTATCTCTAAGGCTCCTCAAATGGAGACTGATTGGCTATCCTCGGACGCGAAACTCGAAACAGGGTCAAAGTTAATGGAAACGTGATTACACCCTCACCTATTTTATTAGGTTTACTCTCTTCCATTGCCTTCATTTCCAGATATCTCAACAGATTTTGCAATCTGGAAGATTATTAACTTACTGATAATTATGTAATGCTTTATAATTGTAAGTTAATTACAAGTTGGATTTGAAAATTGGTGGACTGCAGTCGAGTTTTGCAACTGATAAACATAGATTACTGCAATTGCTAAATTATTGATATGTCTTTAAAATCATGGGAAAGGTTTTCAAATTGGAATATTTTATGAAGTACCAAGCATAATAAATTATTATAAGATGTTTGAAATGAAGAGATATTTTTTTTTGTGAATGTATTATGTATGCCAAATATTTATAAAATAAGTGTTTTATGTATTATAAACAATTCATAACATTTGATAAAGTTAGTAATTGTATAATTTGACTATTTATATTAATTTAACTGGAAACCAACCTAGTGGATTTTTACGCAACCTTTTTTGCAGATTGCTGCTTTACTTCAATCGTCAAGGCAGAAATCGTCTTCCATTTCCGTCTAAAATATTCTCAGCTAAACTACATGGATATTCTACCTTACCGACAATGATAAGAGTTATAACGTCGATATGACAGTTACCATGATATATAGAATTGCCATAGGAATTATTATAAAAATATGAAATCAACATTTTTGGCTTGTTGAAGTTTACTTTTGCCTTGAACTGAATTTTTCAAACCCAGACGAATTATTTTAAGTCGGAGACAGAATTCGCGAATGGAGGTAGTTTACAAGGATTATTTAGAGGATGCAGGATTATTAAATTAAAAGAACTCGGTATAAAAAACTTAATTTGTGTGTTCCTCTTAATTAAAATTATAATATAATTTACAGAGAATTAATTATATTATGATTGAATATAATAAGATATATAATAGCAGATAATAGCATCTAATAATTGATTAATTTTGCGAAATGTTGAGAAAGCAATATGGTGGCAAGTTGTGTGAATTCGAAAGTTATTAATTGAATTACGACTTTCTCTCCGATCTATCTTTATAATCTCTCTGATAAAAGTCGCCAGGGTGGAATCTTGCACCGTTTTTTGTCACCGAGTTTCTCGACCCATTAGAATTAAATGTCGCTAGTTTCTAGCCGGTTTTTCACGACACGAGGTTAACATCAACTTGATATCAGTGTATAAATGACCTACCAACAAACTCATAATAGTTGCCGGCTACTTTCTAGCCCGCGGCCTGCAATGCGTGGTACTCACTCTTCTCACACTACTTATTAAAAACCAACACGACGTCTGCGTTTTGTAAATATACACATTGGCATTTTACCAGAAACCAAGATTTATACTTTTTTCATATTTGCAGACTATAAGAAAAGTAAAAATGTGGTGACGTGCCAAAAATGTATTAAAAATATCGGAAGCGGGGTAATTTCTAAAATGCGATGAAAATAAAAGTCTAGTTGTGAGGTCGCATTGAATGACAAAGCATTATTCCAATAAATAAATAAATAAATGCTAACACATTATATAATATAATGGAAACCGATTTCAGAATCAGTGCTGCTTGTATAATGCATAATATGGTCGTTATGAAAGGAGATTACTATCATCCCGTGTACAAATAATCAGCAAGCTGTTTACCCCTTTTTTTCTCGTTGTGCCTATACTGTTCATTATACCTAGATATGTGACACGTGGTCAGATTTAATCCCCTTGAGCTTGCAACCACGTGTCAGAGGGGACTGGGAAAATTCAAAAGAGATTACAAGGCTACCAGGAAGTGAGTTCCCTGGTCCAGACGCAATTTGATTCCGCCTCGTTAATTACCATAAGAGTAGTGCCAATTCTACTTTTAGCACCAATAAACTTTCTAATTGACCAATCGCTATATTTTACAATCCATTATTCTGCTACAAGAAGAGATTTCCTAACATTTTAACTCACAAATTTTAACTTTGAAAACATGAACTTTGAGTATGAATTTTCTTTGAATATTACCTCACATTTCAACGGACTCTTACTAGTTATTACAACCACTTAAAGTACCGCACCCCGCATACATGAATACGGAATCAAATGACATTAAAATCACATCACTCATTGTTTGGGCAAGAAACGTGTATACATAAAAGTCTTCCCTATACTTTTGTGACTGAATAATTATCTTCTCCCAGTAATTACGAAAACTGTGTGTCTTAATGAGATTTTTTTTCGCAAAAAATAGCGAGTTTCACGAAAATTATGCACGTAAAGTGAACCAATATAGAATGGCAACAGTTATACACGCAGCTGATTAAAGCGTGTTAAACACGACCTCGCTAAAGGCTAAAAGGAAAAAGCAAGATTTCTCCGCAACTTTTCCCCCACTTTCTGCGAATAAGTGACGATGCCGTAATTATATCTCTGGGAGCATCCAAGAATCTTGGTGCGGCGGTCAGATATGACATGCATGCGAATACGGCACTTGCAGAAATAATTAATTGTAGAGTCCGACTATAGAGGCAATGTACATGTATTATTATTATTATTATTATTATTATACACTCATATGAGGAGGTAGCGGTAAAAATACA
>JAUESI010000003.1:12463848-12482740 GCA_032275145.1 Synergus laeviventris | reverse complement strand
AAAAAAAAAATAACGAATTTACTCACAGTTGAACGTTTGAATTCTCGAAAGCGTTTCAAATGCGAAAGTTTGAATAATACCCCCATCATGCAAGATAATAGTACTTTCTTATACCTAATCATAATTCGATTTTCTGTACGACAATTTACCTCGAAAGCGCGTGCGTCGCTTAACATTGTGATATTGTGTCTGAGCACGTGATGTGCGTGAGACATGCTTTGCACACGAAATGACGAAACACATGCAACGCTCGAGCATAAAAAGGTAAAAGTTGACAAGGGAATGGGAAACGAATTATGGCACGTGGAAACGACTCACGTGTCACCAAATTGAGGATGAAGATCACATGCATCCTTTTCGAAACCGACAGTTTTTTTAAAACAACGGGAACACGAAGCCACTTTCTTATTAAAATAAATTATTCGCATCCAGTTCAAAATTCACGAAGGTCAAAAGCGAATGTCATCCCTACAGTTAAAAAATTAATATTTCCTTCGCGTGTCTATTTTTTAACATTACAACAAATTATTAGCTAAAAATATTGCTGTATTTATGGAATTTAGACACATTACAGAATAGAGAAAATGCATTTTAGCCATTAGATAGATAAACGTGCCTTGTCGTTTTCTTTACGTTTATCTGCTAAAAACAATCAATTTTAGTTATTAGTTCATTAAATATTCTTTTAAATCACGTAAACTCTTAATCTTAAATTCATTTCAAATATCTTATACCCTTTAGAATTATTTTTAAATCTTTTGAAATTCTTTAAGGATACTTGAAATATTTTGTAATTCATTTAAAATCTTTGAAATGTTATAAATTTATTAAATTTGAACATATATCTCGTTTAGATATTTCTTTTGGGGTGCAAAGGAAATTTGAAGAGTATAATCCACTCTGATTCAATTTTAACAACACAAAAAATCGAAACTGATTGACAGTTTGATAATTTGCATAGTTTTCTGGACTAGCACCATGAAATAGTAAAGTCAATGTTCCTGACTTGCAAAGGAAGGTAAAACGTAGTCGTAGACGTAGATGGGTATTGGAGGCAGTCAGGTGAGCGATACACATGTGCCTCATGCATATGACGTTGTATTTGCGATGGCTTCGCCGGCAATCAGGCTTTTCGCCGCACTTGGTTGCACTTTTGCTTGTACAGGCGTGCATTGCACTTGCACACTTGCACAACTCTCGACTTTGCTGAGAGCAAAGCGAGGGAATATCTCAGGAATATTGCAGCCATCAAAGGAAGCCCCGATGCACATGATATGAACGCAGAAGCCCCTAAAATGAGGCTATTTTGACCTTTCCCTTAGAATCTGGAACACCTCCAATCGACTATTTGACAGCACAAAACTTTGACCTAATTTTCTATTAATGACCTGGTGAACTTCTATTTTTACTTGTTCGATAATTACGATAATGAAAAACCAGCAGCCAGATTCTCATCTTTTAGAGTCTCTTTGTCAAAGGGAAACGACCATTTGCAATAAAGGATGCATGCCTCCGGTTTCAATTTTAACATCAGGATTTTTCTGCTCCAGGCGAAATGAGAAAAGTATTTCAAATTTCGAATTTAAAATACACACGTTCTATGTTTTTTTATAAACAATGAATTAACTTAAAATCGAAGATAGCAGAATCAAAGATTTCTATAAAGTTTTGGAATAACAGATGCGACCGGAAAACTTTTTTCGGCTGAGTAGAGAAATTGAAATTCAAGTCCGAAATAACACTTTTCAAAAGTGACATAGGTACGTGGCTAGAAATTTCAACTTATTTCGCACAACATCTGCGTTTGTAAAAGGAAAATAACGAGAAAAAGTCACCGGAGTGGAAAAAATGTGACGATATTGCGAGAACTTCACATTAAAAAAGTTTTCTTCGTGAAAAGTTTCGTCGCATTTGTCGCGAAACTTTCACGTGCGTCTTTGCTTGCAGTTCTTTCCACTCGAATGCGAAGCAGCCAAGAAGTGGAGGAATTCAAGGAGTTTTCCTAGAAGTTCCAACTATCGATCGTCACTGAACATTATATCAGAGTCTTTGGAAAAAAAATGCAAGAAAAAAACAAGAAAAGAAAGGATAAAAAGAAAAGTCTCTGGATGGAAATGACAAGTAAGAAATTAAATCTCAGCCACAATACTGCTGATTTAAAGAACTTTCACTAAGAGATTGAATTAGAAAAAGGCTACATCTTATTTTTTTACAAAAAAAAAAAAAACAAATGTAAATGTTTACAGGATCATTGGCGTCGACTAGGGATGATTCAAGTGTGGGGCTATAAGGAAATAAAGAGAAGGAAAGGAAACGAGGCTTTCTGAGCATGAGCCTATTGTTTAGGGCGGCTGCATGTTTTACGGATATGCTCTTGTTTCTGCTTATTATCCAGCCTGCCTTTTTAGGCTAGGGTAGCTTCGATAGCTGCGCTTGAACGATGCCAGGAGGCCCTTAAGGGCACGTGGAATTCGTAGAAATATGTACGCTTTGCTAGTTAAACCGATTACTCCACTCCAGCAATCCTTTGTTTCAAGTGCTACTCTTTTCTATATCCCTTGAGTCTCTTGGCAAACAAGGAATAACCCCTATGGAATTAAAATAGGGGCTTGATTGTGATAACGAAATATATTCGACCAAATGATTTACTTAAGTATTGAAATTTCGCTCCAGAGAGTCCAGAGTTAATTATTTTTATGCATTTTCTGGAACAAGTCTTAGAAATGATCAAAAGAATTTGTGAATCCAAAGCGTAAAAGGTTATTCACTTAAAAATAATTATTAGAGTTTCATTCAACTTTTTTTAGAACTATAACGTTTCTTAGATTTAATTTCTTAGATTTAACGAGTACCAAGAATCTCTGACTAACGGTAAGCTGAAAGATGTAACATTAGGCGAGTTACGACGATTATTGTATCACGCTATTTCGTTACGTGGATTTGACACGGAGGTGAAGATGAGAACTCTGAGATGAGAGTTCGCGGAGAAAATATTTTATAGCTTTAAATGTAAATTACTTTTTATTCTTAGCATTCTTCCTGCGTGTTACTGAACTCGTCAATGTTCCTTTACTCCTTTGGAATTCAAAGTAGATGCGGGATAAGAGTATAAAGTCTGATCTTGTTCGATAACAAGAATCTAATTAAACTTGGAGAAGTTGAAAAGTGTGAGAAAGAGAAGAATATAAACGATATTTTTCTACAAATTTTTTAAATGTTAGAGAGAATGATATATATTACAACTTTCGAAAAGGCGGTCAGCCAGGATATTTTTTAAGATTGACCTCGTGAACCTCCATTCTGGAAAGTTTTTATTGCGATAATGCACCACTGAGATAAATCCTGACTCAGTAGACAGCATAAAGGAAACTCGCCAAACTGTACCCGTCTGAAAAATGGAGGATTTGGCGACAAAATGAAGACCGATGGTGCCATTTGTTCGAGCCTATGACTAGCTTCCTTCTGCCTTTTCTGGCAGAGCGACTCTTCCGCAATGCGGTGCACTTATCTATACATTTTATCCACGCGATTATACAGAATATACATATGTAGTAGAGGAAAACATCGGGCTTTCGACGCGCATCTCTTTCATGAATGGAACACAATGGTTTGATTTTTGAATTTCGAATCACGTGCCACTATAGATGAAACTGCGTAGAATAAATTACATACGACATTATACATACGGATATATATATATATAACCATTAGAAAATTATTGTGCTGAACCTTCTATATTGTTTTATATTAAATTTAAAATAAAATATTTAAGGATTTTTTTACTCACGCAAAGGTTTGCTTATGAAGTAAAGAACTCACCCGAAACAAAACTTCTTAATATTCTATTACCATACAGAAAATTGAACAGAATACTCTCCACAATAGGAAAGTTTCTCTCATAAAAGTCTAATATAAAAGTCATAAAATATATAGACTATATCTGCTATAAAGTCTACAATCAAAGGGATTTGTTGATGTTCGAAAAGTTTTGTTATTACACCAGAATACGATAAAAATAAATGCATTTACAATCTCTCTAAAAAGAAAGAACTGTGCGAAGACGAAAAACGTTTCTATCTCTTTATTTCGTCTTCTTTCAGGATTCACGATCTACTTTCGCATTTATTACTTTAATCTGACAACCTGCCCCCCACCCGCTCTACCTTTATAAGGAAAATGCGCGAATCCGGATGGAATTTAAGGGCAAAAGAAGTTAGACAGTTTGATGTCGACTTCTCGAGGAGCGAGGGCAGTAAATTCCGTACTGCAAATATTACTATACATATATACTGTACATGTAGTTATACTATGAAGTGGAATATAGTAGTATAGTTGGTAGGTAATCGTTCCTCCCTGGCGGTCTCTCATGAAGCCAAGGGAGCACCTACGGAATGCACTCGATAGCCTTGGCTCGTACAACGGGTTTAAGGTGCAGAGGAACTGCACGTAGGACGGAAAAGTCTTGACCGAGATGTATCAAGGCAAATACAAGAAGAAAATTGTTCTCTATTATTTAATAGCTAACAAAAAATGACAAATTTCTAATCAAAAGTAAGACAACGCAGTCTTAAAAGGATTATAGCCTGTGTAGAAATTTTTATGGGGTTCTGAGAGGGTCCTGGACAGGTTTCGCTTGTTCTAGCGTGGCCCTGCTCTGTAAAACTGGCAAGGACCCCGTAAGAAACCATTATGGATTAATTATTTGCAATATTTAAGCACGGGAGGCTTCCAACTATTTTCTGCCACACAAAAACATAATATAAGAGAGAAAAGGTTCATTTTTATGAATAAAAACACAGGATAAAATAACTGACAGGATAGTAATGTGTTGCAAATTGTTGTAAAGAGTATATAGGGTTTGACGACACGACCCTTTATTTGCCTCTACCGGTAATGGAAGACCTTTAATTTTATTAAAAGCGAGAGATGATGGGATTGGTGAACGTGCCGGCTGTTGTGTCAACAGGGGTTGTTTTATCCCCCTTCACCTTTTACAACATGTAATACCTCGATTGTGCCGCCAAGAACCCTTCACTATGGTTAGACCTTATGTTCGGCACGCGTTTTAAGAGAATGATCCATTATTTCTGAATTCACCAAAAGGCTCTTTTGCCCTTCTGCCACACAGTGAGACAATATAAATATACAATATAAACCCTATTTCAAAAAGCCGTTATGAACTGTCAAAAACTTAACTCCATTTGGCTTGAATCATAAAATTAAACGATTTAGTAATAAAATAAGAACAATATTAAATTGTCATCATTCAAAACCTCCAGATCAAACCGCATGTCGAAATGACTACAAGTCTTTGATGAATTCTGATGAAATTCACCTCTTTTGTAAAACAGGATGACCCTGAATCGTGATACGACAGAAATAGCAATCCGTCGTGAATTTTCTTTCCGTTTGCTTTTTTTGAACCGCAGAAGTATGTCAATAAGTGAACGGTGGAAATGCGAATACAGATCCGCAAAAAAGTCCTCAGCACGAGTCGACGATCCGCCCCACTAAGGTAGTTTCATTCGAAAAAAAAACCTTAAAGGGTATGCGGTTTCAGCCAATCAAAAACTATCGCAGAAATTTCTTTGAAGAGTCGTGGGTGCATTTGATTGTTAATTGGATTGCAACTCACTTCTTTCATTTATTACAGGTTTTACCCTCTTTTTCTATCGTTAAGCACAGCTCTGTAATTGCGTCCACAAATCGTGTGACAATCTCATCATTAGCATCATTTAATCATTACTCTGCCCCAAAAAAAAAATTAGAAATCACAGAACGATAAAATTTCTTCGGACTATCTCAGTTCAAAAATTAACCTAGTCACCTTTTAGTGGATAACTGTTATTCACGCACTGTTGAATTCACGTGCATCGGCGATTCTTCGTATAACAAATGTGCATATGGGTTCGATTACTTTGACGTTACGTAAGAGTCTGTCTGCGTAAATACCTAACCTAACCAACCTACTTAAGCACCTACGAGAATGAAAATATAAATATGTGTGTGTGTGTCTTATGTTATTCATGCAAACATCGTCTGCTCGTCGTGTGTACCTACGCGCGATTTTCCTTTTGCGAGGCCCGACCTACCGAGATAAAACTGCGCTTGGCTCGTTTGAGCGATAGGAAATCAATAGTTTACGATGTGTGTGCGATCAACAAAATTAAATATAGATAGCATATCAGTCAAGACTCCAAGTGAGGGACAAAATCGAAGAGAAAATTTGTCCCAGAAACACCAGCTAGCGAGCTAGCTCGTTCTTCCGGAAATTCCATCATGATTTAATCGATTAAAAACGACATCTCAAGATCGCATGAAGCTTTTCTAATCCTGAGATTAAATTTATATATTTTTAAATGATTTTCTCGTCGGCGAGAGTTTTCTCATAGTTTCATCGGCCAATTAATTTCCGCGCAAATGAACCGAACAAAGGCACCATTGTACCTTAAGTGTAAGAACGATATGGACTAATAATGCCAATCATTTTTATCCCGATATTCTTAATCTCAAAATATGTAATCGTTTTCACATATAGTCTATTTAATTTCTATGTTTCATTTCATTTATGAAGCAATGTTCGAGAATAATATAAGATCACATGAGTCAAGGTAATGAATCGATTCAAAATTTCATTTGAATAGAATCCCGTAGAGATTGGAAATTTAATATTGCGGCCCTAAAACAGGTTATCGACTCGTGAGAAAGTGAAAAAATTGATGTCTATAGAAAACTAGTCACATGATGGCAGAGTTGCTTAGAGTACTTTCCTTCTATATGCATAAGTAAGTACAGTCCCCTAATTGCACAACCTAACCCGCCCATTAATCAAATCAGCCAGGGGCGGACGACCGGAACCCTGGACTCCCCTATTTTCATTCTCTTGTCTGCAAACCCCAATATTTAATCTTCTCATCGTCTAGATTCGACAACCCCAGTCACAACTTGCAATAAATTCTATATAATTCGCACATAATGAAATAAGCAAGGAAGTGAAACTTTTGTGAGGAAAATTTATTAACTTTTTAGGGGAAAATATACTCTTTGTTGCAGGAATGCACAAAGATGTAGAGAAAAACCGAACATATATAATATAAAAGAGAATATGACTTTTTATTTATTTCTTAAATATTTTCAGTTTTACTATTTTCCCCTCATTCAACCACTTCTGGTGGTTTCCCATAATAAATAAAGTATAGTAAAGATAGAAAGTCAAGAATTCTATAAAAGAGAGAAAAGAAATTTCTCTTCGGTCTCACACATAATATACTGAAAACAGAATGCACGAGTGAATTTAAAATTTGAAATCTATCCAGCGAAACGATATCTGTTTACTACAGTAGAGGTGAGAATTAAACGTGATCTCAAAAGTGTGACAGAACGACTCGTGCATAAACACGTGACGATGAATGATACCTGCCAAAAATTTTCTAGGTGCGGTTTCTTTTATTGCGAAACACATAAAAATGTAAATAAACCTCACCACAGACTGGAAAGTTTAAAATTTGTATTACAATTGTAAGAATTAAAAAGTGTATGGTTAATTCAATAAAAAATACTACGACGTAACTTCATTAAAAAATTTTCCACTTTTCTTGTAAATACATTTTTATTTATAGAATTTTTTCTTGTCATAGTGTACCCGTGACGCATTGCCCGCTTATAGATACCATTGTCCCCTTTGAAAAATGATCGATGGTATTTTAAGGGATGAAGCTCGACAATAAAACCGAGTATTATGTTTGCACGACTTTTATAGAATTCATAATCCATAGGTTTTTCTTTTCATAAACAGTTATACACGTCTTGTCATTTTGACAGTTTTGAATTGTACGTGAAAAATGTTTTCCACGAATAGAAAAGGATGAGAGTCAAATAGACTTCACCAAACTGTCATTTTTTATCTTTTACTATTTTTATAAATCAAGCAGTTTTTAATGCAAATTCAAAATATTGAAATTTAAAGTTACCGGAACTTCAGTAATTTAGTTGAAATTCAAACTAGCAAATTTCCATGCAATGGAAACAGCTTCATGTGGAATGATGATTTTACAAACTGAACATATAATAAACTGTCAAACTGGAAACATAGAACCATAGTATAAAAAAAAACAGTTGTGAGGCTTGTCACTCAAACATAAATGCTGTCTAGGATATACGCTACAATTTCAGAAAACTGTCACGCTTCAAAAACAAATTTACCCTCCAAGCGTAAATTTATTGGAAAATTCAACATCAACAAAAATTAGCGATTGATTTTCCTTGAAATCCTAATAAACTATGATTTTCCCTGCAAAAATTGTTCAGTCTTTAAATTCTCGAGGTTTTTAAATGCTTGAATTTGAATTTTGTGATTTTGAATAGTTTCAATTTAAAATTGTACAATAATTTTCGCAGATATTTTTCATACTTTTTATATTGACAAATATTCTGACCTTATACATTCCCCAATTTTCCTTTGCACTCTAACAGAAATCTTTACAAAATGAATTTCGAAATATTTCAAGTAATTTTCTAAAGAAATACAAACGAATAACAAATATGTAAAAGATTGTAAGATATTTTTAACGAATTTAAAAGATTAATTAAATCTTCTGTTAAAAAATAGATAATTGGAAATATCCCCTCATATTCCCAAATACATAAAAAAAATTCTCCATCTCTCGGAAAAAGGGAATATTTTATAAAAATAATATAAAAAGTCATGAGTTAAAGTAATTCAGTCTCACCGGTCATCCTGAGTGATAGTGATGTCGGGTGGGGGAGGGGGAGGAGAGGCACCGTCTGTAGCATCCAGTTTGCCGGCTTTCTTTAAAATCCAACTTTTTTCCACAATACCCGACACAACAATAACAATCCACAAAGAACTTTTATTTCACTCAGAAAACATTTTTTTTAATCCAGAAGACTTATTCGCAAATGATTGATTCGGTCGAAAAATCCCGAGATGAAACACTTTTTATTATTTTGATTATTTTGTTTTATATAATCTACACTTGTTTCATTATTGTTGTCTTTAAAACATCAATGGATAGGAATTTGATTGGGATATTTTTCACAGTTGAGTGAATAGAGACAATCCAAGATTGTGTTTTCTGTCTTTTAGCAGGTGAAAGCTACTCGCGACTATACGGGGCCGTAGTAATAATAACGCGGGGACTTTGTAGGAGAGCCAAGAGAAGCGAGAGAGGTACTTATATGAGTGCATAAATACTATGCTTATCGATGCATGTGCATAAGCTTCGTGCACTTTATTACACGGGTCGTCAGTCCCACTTTTCGGCGCGCGATACACTTATTTATCAAGTTTTTCAGCCGATATTTCTCACCTCCACTTGATCCTCATTAACATTCCTTCGTTTCCACTTCACTGCATTTTTTCCCAATGTATGCAATTATTATGCAAATTCGTTACAATTGTGACTATTTCACAATCGCCTGGCAATCTTGTTGATAATAACACCCTTATACACGATTCTTTTAAATAATTTACTTTTTAAAACATTCCAATTATCGGTACTGATTTTGGTACTCCGTTTCGGTACTGATGATTTTTAATCGGAACTTGTGCACTGAAGTGAATTAAAGGTGTTGCACTTTTATTCACTGGGAATCGGCAGTGGAAAAATTTGCGAAATCGCGAAGGAATCCGACGAGAGGACGTCGACATCGCGCTTTGAGAAACACATTGATGTTGATTTTTTTTCGTGCAAATGAAATGAAGAAGTTAAAACAAAGTCAATTTTTGAGAGGATATTTTTGAAAAAAGTGGTTTTATCGAGATTGGAATGCAATTTGATATTAATCGCTGAGCACTCGCCTCTCACCAACCCCGGCGATATATTCGAGAATACTGCAAGTCTCTCGGGAGGTGAGGCTTGTCTCTCTCCCACTCTTCTTGTCAGTTTCTCTCTCAACACACGAGGAATTTCTCTCTCTCTCTCGCACTTTAGACGTGATCACTAGTGCGATCTCTCTTGGGGTCTCTAAATGCGTACATTGGCGTAAGAAAGGTTTGGTTTCAAAGGGTTAAGATTCTTGTTATCAAATCTTTATTATAGAAGTTGAAGTTTAAATCCTTTCAATTAAAATTTAAGTTTATTTTATAAATTAAAGATTACTTCGCTTAAAAGCGAGTTTCAAAATTTTGTATTAATTTAAAATTTATAAAACTCACTAATGCATTATTTCTAATACGTATATATGACTGTCAACTTGTGACACTCAGGATCAAATACACCGCAGCCTGGAACATTTCTTTTCACCAATGAAGAAGATAAATGAATGATTACAAATCAAAACAAAGGCTTAACAAAGATTTGAGGGCAAAGACCCTCAAGCCCCCAAGGTTACGCCATTGTTATTTCCCCACTACTCTCCTCACTCTAACTCTTTCTCATCTCTACCTTACTTTTATCTCTTTCTCTCTTTTTCCATGCCCATTGTCCGCTCTCTTTCCCACCCTTTTTCACCCACGTGCTCTCCCTTCATCTCTCAGCCACTATCTCTTTCCCAAGATCCGTGGATCCTCGGAAATATTCGTAAACACTCGGCAAAATCGAGAAAGAGAGAATAAATCATAAGTGCACGGGAATGAGTGCGTACAAAGATTTGTACTTACGCTACACATAATTATATATGCATGAATACATGTTTATGTTTGAATGTGTGCATGTATAAATTATGTATAGAGCATAACTATGGACTGTAGATACAGGTATGCACGAATCGCCACGCCCCACGTTCACCGTCGAAATTTTATATGTTTACACTTTGCTCGGTAACTCGGTATGTTCATTTACTTTAAAACCTCGATTCGATTATCGAGACTCAGTGCAATAATTTTCTGAACGTAATTCTGAACGCTCGAGCCACTCGAGCTCAGAGTTCGTTAGAAGTTCAGAACTCACAAAGTTCTGGCTCGCTCTGACTGGAAAGAACCACTTAAGTGGTCCAAGTGTGTGATTACAAGACACTTCTAGTCCAATTTCTGATTTTCTCAGAGAGAAACTCATAATTGACTTCCTGGCGAATAATTTACTGGGTTTTAATTTTAATTTTTCGTGATACGTTATTTTTTACATTTTTAAAAACTTATTACCCTGTATTTCCTTGAAGAATATCTTTTCTCACGAAAATGTCGAAGGAAGTAACTAATTTCACAAGTTTATAGTTTACCCAAAAAGTAGATGTCATTAAACTAAAGCCTATAGCGAGTGAATTATGATATAATTATATGAAACGGAAACAATTTACATTATTTGAACGCTCTTGATTGAGGAAAACAAAAGATAATTTCAAGTCATTTACTGGCTAAGAAATTTTATGTATCGTCAGTTCAAACATAGAAATATATTTACTTTTTCAAAAATTTCTAAACAGATTTCAATAGAGAAATCGAAGAAACAAAATCGCCATTACGCGACTAAGTCAAGTGGACAATATTATGGATTTGTGGTCGACATCAGCATAATAGTTGGTACTTATGTGCGACTTTGGATTATGTAAACCGTGCAAGTACGTGAGAACATTCACTCTCGTTGGCGTAGGACGTAGGAATAAACGTAGGTAAACTAAAAGGGAAAGAAATATAAGGAGAAGATAGTCATTGAAACCAGGTCTCTCACGAATCCCTCTTTCAAGTGGTTCAGTGTATTCACTCGTTACTGGTTGAAATGAGCGGGTAATCCACGGTATTTCCTTATCGACCAGCTGAGGAATGCGGGAGAAACGCACTCTTTGCTTGCACATAGGATAGTAAACATGGCCAAGGTCCCCGACTTCTTTCAACGCCAATGTGCCACTTCGAGCAACGCCATGGACGACTTTATGACGAACGAGTTTAAAAAAAAATTAAAAGTAAACTCCAATCATCACTTGGCACACTTAAAAAGATCGATTATGACAAGTTCTTTCTTAAAAATGACCAATTTATTAGTACATTTAAGTCATTAGTGTATTGATACCAGAGCCGAGTCTTTAAACACTTAATATATTTTCTAAAAAAAAGAACAAGAATATAAAAGTTTAAAAAATTGTATAGTATTTTTCTTAAGATCATTAAGACAGGAGTGTCCGTTAAATTCCTGAATTTAACATGCTCCACTAACTACAGAAATACTGCCATAAATACTTACAACAGCCGTAAACTAAACCTAAAACTCAATTTGAATTTTCTGGCTGTAAAATTAATTTGAATATTATCGAATCTAGACCGAAGATCTAAATGCTAAATGGATATTTGTAATAAAAGGAAAGTATTTCCTAAAAGAAAAAGATGCTGTAAGTGTAAAGTAAACGAATGGAAAAAATTAAATGTCTTTTGTTAGTATATTTTATCTTTAGAATCGGTAAATGTCGAGTGACCTTCTAAAGCAGCGGACATTGAGCTCTTTTATATAAATAGAATTGGTTTTTACGTCACTGGGATGCGCTTTACCCTTTAGGGAATTTATAAAAACCTCCAGATAGAGAGATATTGTGCAGGAAGAATGCCTCTCCCTATAAAGCTCTTTCGGACGAAGCACTTGTGCATATGCTGTAGGAAGTCCTCTATGTATTCTGCTATATCGATCCAGCTCGATTTTATACCAATTGCATCTACCTCAAAACCCCCTTGACATAATAAAAAAAGAAACGTGAGAGGGTCCTAGAACTTTTGAGAAGAAGACAATTCTGTGAACTTAGATATTCTTTCTAAAATAGAGGACTTTTGGAGGACGTTTTTTTTTAAATAAAGGATAGTTATATTTTGGGTTTAATTTTAATTTTTGGTTAAGGACATGTGGTAATTAACATATGAGTAAATTTAAATAACTCCATTTTTTTCTTTAGCTAAATTTACTCATCAGTAACACATCCTCTTAATTTTTTATTTTGGTGTTTTTGAATAAAAATAGAGGAAATAGAGGACCGGCTGTGATCCCTGCTATTGAAAAAATCCCTTTCTATTTTCTTGTGTGGAAAGTCACGAGATTGGCTTGGAATCTATAATTCTAGAGGAAATAATGAATATTTTGAGTAGCTTACCTTGAACGGGGAAGAAACATAGATCCATCGATGAACACTGAACCTGAGAGCAGGATGTACCAGCTTGTGGCCAATTCTCCAGTGCTGAAAGCAATTGTTCTATGGTTTATAAAGTGTAATAAGAGAGATTCTTTCTTTTAAAAAAAATGTGGTGTAAAAATTTTCAATGAACACCGGCACGAGAAAGAGGCAAAAAAGAGTGACACATATATTGCGAAATTGTCCTTCCTTTTCAAGAGTTTTCTGGTGAAGTAGAGAGATAAAGTCTACTGCAATAAAAGGTAAAGACAATAGTGTAAAATGAGGTGATAGTTTGAGTATCTCTTGGTGGAAATGATGTAAGAAAAGAAGAGAGGAAAACGTCATCACGGTGTTCTGGTGCAACCTTTTAATTTTTTAAACGGTGCACGTACAGGAAGTCTTCATTTGTCTCAAAAAAAAAAAGGGGCACACGAGTGTAAATCCTGTATGTTGTTACGTGTCGCGTATACAATATACATATCCCGAAACATTGGATAAGAAACGGGAAAAGACATCTTTAATGAAACAAAAATATTTTTAATTGATTTTGCGAGACTTTTTCCAACTTTTAATTATTTTCAAATTTTAGAATAAATAAGTAAATTTGAAAAAGCAACACTTTAAATTGAAACAGACTGTGAAACATCTGTATTTCTTTCTTGAACTACCATGAAGTTTGAGTTATAATTTCTGCATTATCTGAGAGATCAGAGACTACATGTTACCGGCAGGAGATAAAACAAGAAGATGGTAATGTAGAAATTGCCTACAGGTCGATAAAGTAGATAAAAACCACTGGATAGTGGTGCCATCGTCAGGGGAAAAGTGAAATTTTTTTAAAAAGCACGTGGGCATTGTTATTGTTTACATTTCACTCCAACAGAAATAGGATTTGTGACTTAGTCGAGACACTATTCTTGAAACCACTTTACCCAAGAAATCTGAAATACTAAAAATATGCTACTAAAAATATAAATCCAAATTATGAAAGATTCTTAAGAATCTCGCATAAAAGGAGCGTAAAAAATATTAAAATTACTCTCTTACATAGTTTTAATCGTGAAAATTCAATTATTTACTGAATTAAGCTTTGAATCAGTAAAATAAAAAATGTATGAAGAAGTGCATAAAAACAAACGTGTAAAAAATAAAATATTGAGTATATAAAGTTAAAAGCCTTGTCTGGAGGTGAATAACATTTAACACTGGAACTTACTAGTAAAGAACGTGATTCGCATGATGTCTCTCGTAACGCACTATTTTGCAGAGACCGCGAAGAACGGAATCCCTACAGGGCCGTAATGCCTCCAACCCCAACAAGCCGTAGTAAATTATTTGTAAATCCTGTAACAAAAAAATGAGAAAATTAAATTAAAAAAGTTCATTTAGTTTTTAGTGAATTGTAATCAGCAAAAAACAGCCAACTTTGTCAGTAAATTTTTATTATTTACTTATTTATATTTATTGGCTATTGAACTTATTGAAAATCTAGGACCTTTTAACATTTTTTTTTACCTAAATGGCCCTCTAACGATTAGGGATTTCTGATCCTTGTTGATATTACAGTGAAAATAAAAACCTATTTTTAGCTAATCAATATCAGCTGATATATTCAGATTTAATCTATAATATAGTTCGCGGTTAAATCTAAATGTCAGCTTTGCAGTAGTATATTCGCAATTCTTGCCACGCAACGTCGCGTGGTACAGGACGATCGAAAGTACAGCTATATTGGTATAAAAGACTAAGGTGGCCTAGTCTGGCTGGTTGTTACTTGCTTTTGCTTAGCCAGCATAGAATGGCCCATAGAGTAGCAGCCTGAAGCACATTATTACAGTATTACACCACAGAACAGAGTCATATGCACGAGAAATATTGCCTCGTGTCTCAGCGAACTACAGTACCGTTCGCTTATCAATTATTTCCGCTTTTAAAAATAGGAATTATTTTCTCTATATTATTACCAGAGTTAAATTACCTTCCGCCCATGCTAACAAATAAGAAACCAAATATGGATTGATGTAGGCTGTGGCCTGTCCCAAATCTATTGGTGTTTTTAGAACTTTAGAAAGGGAGCACCAGGGTCATTGGAAGAGTTCAAAATTAATTTAAATAAAAGATTTTAAATCATTTTTTGAAGAATCCAAAAAAGTGTTGAAAAATGAAAGGCGTCAGTCGGTCTGAGAGAGCTGTTTACAAACGTCTTCCGCCAGGGGGAAATACATGAGTTGGGGTCACGTGATCGAAATTTTTTACTTTTTATTTTTCATGCACTTTGGTTCAAAGTGGGGCGTCAAGAAGAATTCTGGACGACCTTGAAGTCGAGATCGAATCTCACTACTGTACTCACGACAGAAAATCCTCAGGACATTCAAACTGGATCTTCAATAAAGATTCTCTAAAGATAATAATTAATACGGATAATAGACAACTTTATCCTTATCTGAGATTAACTATCATCAACTTTCTCATGTCACTTTGAAAAACGATACTTTCGACACCTCGTGAGAATCAAAAAAAAAAGAATGCAAGGCGTTCAAGGGTAAAATTAACGTAAGGATACAATTTTGTATTCATTATACAGGTATATTATTAAAAATGAATTTATTTTTTGTCATAAATATTTATAAATGCGAATGATAAATCTTTACAGGATCTGTTGAAAGGATAATTTGATTTGCTGATTATTGAATTTTGAATATTTAGAAATTTATTGGATTGGTACACAAGTTTGGCGCCACATGAAGGTAGGTGTAAGGATCAAACTATAAATGCACGAAAAGCTACTTTATTCTGACAACTGTACCGTTACAAGCATCATCAATACTATGCCGAGTAAATTCAGCCCGGCAGGTCAGGTTTCGGTAATCGCCTTCGAACCTCTTGCCGATCTTAAATTCTTTGGTTTAGCTTCAAAAAAATATATACGAGAAGTTAGTCACTGCCCACATACCATACCAAAAGATTATGTTAAGCCGATCGTTACCAAACGAATTTTCGGTTTGAGTTACGAAACTTTTATTTTCAAGGAGGGGAAAATCTTGACCGAGTAAACATCTAAATCTCGTAGGAATTTCCGGCTCGAAAGATAATTATTAGTATCTAATGAATAAAATTTGAATCACGAACCGGTTTTATTTTATTGCATTTCGCTCAATTTGGTTAGGATTTATAACTTCTTTTTCATTCTAAATTTTATATTAGATGATCTGAAATATTCGCGTGCAGCTAATAAGCAATTGAAGTCTTTGTCAAGTTGCGAGAAAGATCGACAATTTCCTCGTTCCAGTCTGATCCCAAAAGCTAACTGGAACGTCTCGCCTACGTCTTAGCAATATTATGTAAACTGTAAAGAAAATCTAATTTTATTATCATTCCTTGTCCATTTAGCCCATTACTAATTTTTCGTATCTTTAGCCTTGACGTCCTTTTTTTATGTAACTTCTGTTAATGAGTTTCTCATTATAACCTCCTATAAAGTCAGAAAACTCAAGTTATAGGTGAATTAAAATGCAAGGCAGGTAACCTTTTGAAATATTTTCGAAATTTCCTCGCACTGGTGGAAATGAAAGCTAAGTTCTGGAGTGCAAAGAATTTTCTTGAACCTTGGAAATATTTCGAAGTTTCTGAATTCGGAATCTGTCTCTGGCGAACTATCTCTGTGATTGCTAATTAGTACAGAGCTGTGGGTTCCGAGGCTCGTAAAAGGAATGAAAGAAGGAGAAATACAGAGGAATAAAAAGAGACGTAAAGAGAAAGGACGAGGTATGTATTTCTCCAAGTCGTACTGGTGCGGATTAAAAGGCGAGAGAAAAAAGAAGTTTATTGCGTATACAAGGTGCTCGGAAAATTCAAAACTAAAACCTTCAGGAATTTCATTTAAATCTCTAAATATGTATTTAATTCCAAATTTCCTAAGGTTATAATTTCCAATTTTATAAACCGGAGTAAAATATGAGTTTATTTAATTAAAAAAAAAAGGATTAATCTACAAATTAAATGAGCCTCTTAATTCTTTGTCCAGATTTGTTAGTTTCAAAGAAAAAATCGGGCATGTTTTTGTGTAATTGTTGAGCACCCTTTGAAAAAAGTAAGGTGCCTAGACTCTTTTTACTCACTTGGAGAGTTCTTCTGTCTGGATCTCGGCAAAGGGCCCGGACAAAGTGTGGATCCAAATATTCCGTCATAATAGACAACTATCCAAAGACAATCATGTATGGAGTAGCTCGTACGTGGGGTGGATCACGACAAACTCTCTTCACCATTTTACGTATTCACATCACCACTAGGTCATTGAACCGGCAAACTGAACACTTTCCTCTACTGACAAGAGTTTTCGTGGCCCGCCATGGTAGTTGTAATTAGAGTTTTTCAACCGTGTTTTCAGTACACTTTTTTACGAAAGAACACTTCCCGGGACATCACGATCATTGTCTTTTATTTGATCATTGTCTTAACAGAGTGGTTGTTTGCAGAAACTCATTTCTGTAACACAAAGAAAAATATTGGTTAGTGTATTTGAATAAGTAAACAAAGAACTCTTCAAAATATTATAGTATCAAAAATATAAATAGTTAAGCTCGAAATTTTTGAACACATAAAAATATTTGAACATATTTATATAATATATATATATATATATATATATTATTGTGGTTATCAATGACCACTCTCGATAGATGAACAATTCAATGGTGAAAGTTGCAGGTAGGTAGGTTAAAGTACCTACTCTGTTGCGAGGATACAATTACGTACACAGCGATATCGATCAAACCAGAGGGTTGAATAAAAAATGTCTAGCCTGTCATAAAAAGGTCGTGGGTTCTGGTAAACTTAAAAAAGGCAGTTACTGGGAATTATTAACGCCTGGCGAAAAGATCATAAAACGAAATAGAATTAATACTCCTTATTTTATAGCTGCAAAATTTCATTGCTTTTCTCATTCCTTTTCTCGGTTTGAAAATTGGTCTGTTAAAAGCTTTTAAATGTGGGTTATTGAACGGTTGTTTCAATCACTCCAAATATTCTGTCTTTCAAAATTAAGTTTTGAAATGAATGCGAGAAAAATCAAAGGGAAAAATCTTAGGATTAGAACTGGATGTTGAAGAACCAATGGTTCTTGGGGTTCATCACCCGACCTTGGATAAGTGACGTCACGCAAACCACATACCTAACTACCTTGGAAGCAGGAGTCGAGGTCGCCCGAGTACTTACTCTGGTGCAGAAGAGTACACCGACCCATCCATCCCGATCAAATATACTTGAGTAAAATATATAGAGCTCGCAATCACTTGTAGTTTATCAAATGAATTTTTAATTTACGACAAACTGAGAAAATTCAAAACTAAATTATGTCTGATTTTCAAAATGAGTTTTTAACTTGCTGTCTCAGAATGAATCTCTATTTTAAAAAGTCAACACAATATTGTCGGATCTCCTCTAAAAAAGTACATTCCTAGAGTCCATTATTGTGGTTGCGCAAACGACAACGAAAGCAAAAAAAATGCTTGTACCAATGAAAATGAATGAACCAGGAAGTCGTATGCGGCCGATTATGCTCGTTTTTTGTTATGAAGTACAAAAAAAAAGTCTTTACGTATACCCGAAAATTTCTTAATTATGGAGACAGATATATTGACGCTACATATTTAAAAAAAATCTTTTGGATTGGAAACTAAATGATTTCCGAAAGAAACCAATGTTCTGTAATTTGTGCCAATTTCAGAGGAATTTTCAACGGTGTTAGCGGTTTTCAAGATCATCCAGAAATATAATAACGGAACCCAAAGAGATGATTGATCCCTTTTAAAATTGCATTAAGAAATGCAGAAAAAATATCGAT
>JAUESI010000003.1:12415459-12463748 GCA_032275145.1 Synergus laeviventris | reverse complement strand
GAAATATAATAACGGAACCCAAAGAGATGATTGATCCCTTTTAAAATTGCATTAAGAAATGCAGAAAAAATATCGATTTTACGAGACTGAAACAAAAAGAATAAATGGAAATATATAAAAACAAACAGGTATACCTATACGTATTTTTAACTTGATATATATAGGTATCGCTTGGAAAATATCTTTTCCACTGGGAACTAAATAATCTAGTAGAATCGATCCGACCGCAAAAGATTTTCACTCTACTATATGTATGTATATTCCCAAAGGTGAATCAGTAATTTCTCCCAAGTTTCCCACATTTTACTTATAACAAGGTGAGAACATTTTTCTATGGGTTCTGAATCCATCGGATATTTAGATATCGTGTTCTTTTAATATTTATGAAAATGTAAATAATAGAAAATGGAATCCTTTTCTAAAAATAATTGCCATGAATTGTGTGAAGCAAATATTCTCCTCTGTTTATAATTTAATTCAGAATCGCGAAATTAGACCCTCTAATCGATTCTGGAAATTCGATGTTCAACATTGGACTAGTTTTTGACTCAAAGGCGATTACTGACAAATTAGAGGTTATCTTTTCTAGAACCTCTTAAATTGTGATATCTTCATATTCTCCATTTGTTCGATGACAACCGAGTTGATTACATATTTGAATATTAAACCAAGAATTAATTTCCGAGGAGAGATATCAAGAGATGCCCTCGAGTATAAATCTTCAGGTCTAATTTCAAATTCAAAACGATTGATTCATTGCAAATAAAAAGCCACTGATGCTCCAGATTCCCATTATTGAACCGAATTCGGTTGCCTCAATAATTATTATTAACTTTAAATTAAAACGAATTAAGGTAATAAACTAATTAAATTAATTACTCGCTTATAAATTATGCTTATGATGGATATATATTAAAAATTCGTGAAGTTTTGCAGAGGTTTATGAGGAAGAGAGTCAAAAGAAGTGATACGAATGGCTTTGAAAAAATAATGCTGATCGAAACAAAGCTGAGACGCGACGATGCAAGTTGAAGACAATGCAATGTAGATTGTAGAAGGCAGGACATTGACAGAGACTCAATTGTTCTGTTTCCCTCTTTCTTTCTTGGCTTTTCTCTTGGAAAAGTGTCACCGGTATTGTGCAAATTCTTTGCATATAAAAATCCGAGTAAGTCTCGACTTCAAAAGTAAAAAGATTCTTAAGGGTCGAGAATTTAAAAAAAAAACTTGTTTTCACAGTTGATGATTTCTATCGTAAAATACCCAAAAAGTGACCTCATAACTTACGTTTTTACTCTGTATAGGAAGTGATTCCCTCTAAAAAAAAACAAAGAAAATTGGGTCAATGACTGCGGGGGCGATCAGAGAATTTCAACTCCTTCGTTTTCCCTTGCTTTGTCGTTTTTCATCCTCAAGAAGTGACGCGACTAGTGACTTGAACCGCTTCATAAATAACTGATTTAATTGCGTGTTAAACATAGATCGCTTTCACGAAAGGCGGAGGACCTAGAAGAACAGGGCTCAACTTGTGGTCCATGTACATAACTCGGCGACATCTTCTATTATAGTAATACCTACTATATGTATAGTCACCAGTAAAAATACCCGCGTTATATAGGCCATCGTGTATACAAGATCAGACAAAATGAAGTCTCATTTCCAAAGTCTACTCTCCAAAATCGCCAAATTATGCAAATTGAAAAAATTCCAATTTGGAAAATGATAAAATATAGGCGCCTTTGAAACCATGCTTTAAAAATGAAAGCATCTTTTGAAAACTCTTTTTGCAATAATTGGGAAGATCAAAAATTTTACTGAATTTGCTTATTTGAAGAAAGCAAAATAACTGTGTTAGAATAACTCAATCTTCGATGTAAATAAGATACATATAAAATGGTTTGATTAAAGTGGACACTCATAAATTTTCTTGGGATTGTTGCCAAGCGACGGAATGCATCTTAATTTCGAGCAAAGAACTCGGATGCAAACTAATCTCATATGGTAATCTGATATTTAGTTAAAATATTGAAATATAAATTGTACCAAGTAATTAAAAATTGTATAATAATAATAATTTAATTTAATCTACCTAATTATGATGAAATAAAAAATCTCAATACTCACTTGACTTCAATTAATTAAATTTTCACCTAGCTGAACATATAATCCCTAAATATTAAAAAAAAAAGTTGAAAGTATACTCTATCTGTTTAATGAAATGGACTATGAAAATGAGTGAGTGATGTGAAAATTCACATATTCACGAAGATTAATCCAGTATTATTGGATGCATCCCTATATATACAAAACCTTTTAAGCTGATTGTTTTGCGAGAAATGAGATATTCTAACATTGTTTTTTAGCCTATTGAAAGTATACTGATTATATCTTTAAAAAATTTTATTGCTTTCGCATATTTTTCACCATTTAAAAAATATTTTAAAAATATTTAGTAGACAAGTAATTATTTTGCCAAGTTTATTCTCTCATTCTGATCCAACTGATGCATGAAAAATTATTAAATCTAGAGCCGGCCTAATCGTATAATGTTTTATTCTCATTTTTCGGATTGTCGATAACATTTGACATCAGAGATACGATAAGGGAGTTAGGGAGGACTATAATATTATCGCTATAGTACCGGTGCCTTCTTCATTTGACAAAGGACTGACCCACTTTAAATTCTAAAGTAAACTCTTACCAAGTTTGGATCAGATTTACAATCGATTATATATTTTTATAATCGAAAAATTTATCATGGAATTATTATCCGAACTCCACATAAATGTTGGGAATTACATAATAAGTTACATAAATGTGAGATTGTTGCCCTAAAAGGGGTTGCTATAAATTACCTTTTAGGAAGGTAAAAAATGACAAATATCACAAAAAATTTCCAGTTCCCAAAATTCGGATATATACTTGCTAACAGATTAAAAAAATTTCAAAGGATGCTATAATAGATTTTGATTGATTTCAGTGATTTAAAGGGAGATTTTTCATCTCCTTATATTTACTGAATAAAATTTTAGTTCTCGTGAAACAGAGGCTTCTAAAAAGTGAAAGAGTTTACGCCACGGGTGAGAAATTTTTCGCTGACTTTCCTAAGATATTGAAAAAAACGCAAAGCGCAAAGTTTCTTTGAAGAGTTAAGGTTCACGGTGTGCGATTTTAAAACGAGTAAGATGACCGTATCGCCCTGGTGATCATTGAAAGAAGCATAGTGCGTAGTATACATAAATGTAACGTACCATAACTTCGGTGTACCGGCATTTATGCATAAGGCGAAGACACAAAATGGAAATGGAACGGGAACCGGAACGGATTGCGCCTAGCGGTGCGAGTCAATTTCATATTATGCTAGAAGATAAGTGCATCAACAAGGTGGACTGAAAACAGGTGTCCAATTTAAACAAAATTATTTGAATTCATGAATTTAATTAGCGAGTGTACCTGCCCAAGAAGGGTGATGGTGAATCACTATCCGCTCTAAAGTTCAAATCGTTAAAAAAAGAGCTTTTGTACGTTACAAAGAGGGAAACCTTTTTTACGGGAATGGTTTACCTGTTTGGATTTGTATAATGAATTGTAAGTCGTGAATTATTAATGAAGGAATTTATTAGAGAGGAATAACTTAAATATAGGGTAAGTGTGGTATGTGCGTTTTACTGAATAGGATTTTTATGTTTAATCTATGGTAAATCAGAAAAAACATGACTACCTACTCATTTAAAAATCGTGGAAAAATTAACCGAATTGTAACAAAAAGTTAATTTTTATTATTTAGAGAAATGTAGAATAGAAAAAACGTATGGAAATTCGCATCGAAAGTCAGGTGGTAATTTATAGGAATTTTTATTGTTTCCCAAGGCACGTGCGAATGGCTTCAATTGGAAGGATCCATCGAGTGCCGACTAAGTTCCCCGGTGTGCCGGAACAGTCTCGATCACTTGCGATAAATCCTTGGCCTATTAATCACATCGACAGTATACGCGATTATGAACACAACGCTGTGGAAATGGCTCCTACATACCAGTCCTAAATACGAGTACATCCTCATTAAACGCCGTATCGTCACATCCCTCGCGCATTTTATCTACGCACCTTTTTTATCACATTTTATTAATTCGACTTTGCTGAGAGTGCTATAACTCGGCCCTCGTGATACGAGATTCCTGTGCGAGTCCGTCTGCGGTTTCCCGATTAACTGAAAATATAATTAAATCATAAATATATTTTCATTAATAATCTAGATAATTATCAATCATCCTCTGTTCCATCAAAAAATATTCGACAACCGACCGGTATAAGCAATTATTTTATAGGATCATAAAATATTTGCGGCGCGTGATCGAGTTACTTGTAATTCAAACCTTTGCTCAATATCGTTAGTGACATTATCTTTCGCCGTGTGCGGGCATTAGGTAAGTGGCAAATTCGAAGGCACAGTGCTTTTGATCAAATTTGAACAATTTAAAACTTTTTCCTTGGAAATGCATAAACTTTTGAATGCACACTTCGTTATCATTAGAAACTTCAGACTCATTTTTATTGAAAGTTTGTTTACTTCAGTAACTTTTTAATCAGAAAGATTCTTATTTTAAAAACTGAATAAACACATTCCTTGTACTATAATTAAATTCTCCCTCATAGAAAAATTTGTACACTTTACCTCAAGCTCGGAAGGAATTTTAATTGTGATGCCTTTCCCTGATTAATAACTTTTTTTATTGAATCATCAAGGCACTTCCGACGAAAGAGAGACCTTGAAGGGGAGCGTTTAATTTCAATTCCTCTCGAACTCGTTTCCTCAGAGGTGGGAGGGAGAAAAATTGATTTCGGGCATCAACGATGAAAACCGCGGGAGGCGGTACCGCATGATGCAAGGGAAAAAGGGAAATTTATAGTAAGGGCACGGCGAAGCCGATTTCTCTCTCTTTTTGATCCCCTCTTCAGAGAATCCAGTTCACTCTCTCTTTCCCTCTCTTTTTTAGCTATAGCCCTCGAGGGTACCAGCGACAGGTACTTCGTTCGTGTGGAGAACGTCAACTTCGTATCCACTTTGAACAGCACAGGGCCGAAGGCCATAAATTTTCTATTCGCGAGTCCTGCCCCCCATTCACGAGGAAATATTTCGCCCCTGGCGAATCCTCTTCACTGGAGTCCTTTGTCTCCTGGCCAGCTTCTGATACGTTATTCTTACTTTATTCCAACGATTTTGACTGATTAGACTGTCTCGCGAGTTTATCTTTACAAAATTAATTAAAAGATGGTTGGAATTAAAAATAGAATTAAAAATAGAATTAAAAATAGAATGCTCCACATTGAAATGCTCTTGAATATATTGAAAAATTGCTGAGAATTCAACAGAAAAAATGCAGAGTAATCTTTTGTTTGTTCTAGCCAGCGAATCACACCCTAAGATTCGTCAAGGTTCTTTCTCGAGTATTTTTGAAGGACTTGTAGACTCGTAGATGAAGAAACACACACAAAGGTGACGCCCTGGAAGAGACACTTATTATGACGGCCGTCCTGAGTGCGTACCTACGTGATGGAACAGTGCGTGGGATAGTTCTCATCGTATTATTACCGTCGCTCTTCGCGTTATACACATTCCACAAGCCATGCAGGACGCGCGAAATATGTATTAAAGGTATATTATTAATTATAACGCGTGTGTATAACATACACAAGTATGCTGGTAAGTATGCTCGCAGAATTTCAGATTTGCACCATCTGAAGGGTAGAAGAAATTTTAATAGGGTGCAAGTACAGCCACCAGTGCTAATTAAGGGTTACCTATATAGGTTGTGCGACAACTCACATTGATAGAGTGCATATAAAGTAGCGAAGTGGAAATTACAATGTATGTACAAATATATGGCATCAGACTCATTGTTAGAATCTGCCCTGCTAATTGTCCGGGTCGCCTACGCGCACACTAACCTACTTCAACGTGAGAATTTTTTGGAATTAACTCTTCTGTTATCGGAAGTGTTAGTGAGTGAAGGTATAAGGTATAATAAAATTTCTCCTAATATGATAATATGATATTTATGAATTCTCATTTCTAGATCTGATCATCTGATTAAAAAGAAACTCAAACATTTTAATCTCAAACTCTTTATACCTCAAAATGTCTAATTTCAACTTTTCTGAAGCCTAGCAACCCACCCTGAACTTTCTAGCACTTCTGACCCTTTTTGCACCTTCATTTAGGATTCAGAGTGGCCTGAATCGCGGTTATGAAAGATCTTGAACAACTTTCTGTGGACCCGACCTTTTTTCACCACAGAAAAAAAGCGCTGTCACGTCGACTGGAAGATTCTGCCTTTGCAAAATGCGTTTCGAGGCCACTCGTATACCACATAACCCGGATCCGGATACAGGTATAAAGACGCACTTGAAATCGCATCATGGAGAGAAAAGCTGAGAAAAAGAGAGAAGAAATTTGAATTGAAATGATGAGAAAAGGATAGAGACATGGGAGTCGAGATGTCGAACATTTTGATCGATATACATATGTATATGTATATACGTGTGTGTAATACAGCACTGTAACGGCCGGATAATCGACGAGGACGAGTGAAGCTTCGCGAGTGCGGATCGAGTTTCGACTATGCACAAACACATGCACATTTGAGTCAGTCTATAGTGCGTCTCGTATAAATGCATGTGCAACGAGCACGGGACTGCGACCATATGCTCTATGGCTTCTGTTCGGAAACAAGCGGAGAGCATCCTCTTTCTCTCAGTTTCTGTCTCTCTTTTTGTCAATTTTGTCTCTTTTTACGCCACAAGTTGCGAGAAACCTGTGTCTGCAAATACATAGTTTATACATATAGCCATGCCTTTCTGAAGGGTGAATATGTTCGAGTTATTTTAAATTGAAGCATTCAAGTTCTAGGGTTCTAAAATGGGGAGAGTTTTAAGTTCCATGTTTTAAAAATTAAGAGCTTTCAAGTTCCATGATTTTTATTGTTCAATCATTCTCTATCCTTAGTTTTGAACTTATCAACTTTCTGGAGAAAATTTTATTTTCATGGTGAAACAGTTTCCGAACAAATCATATGGAAACAAACTCAGTTCAAGAGAAACTGTAACAACGAAGTGGTAATGTGTATAATATATGCTCATCCTTTAAAAAATAACTGCCTTTTTCGAAAGTCTTTCTACGTCGTACGAAAGACTCGAGAATAAATTTCCTGTCCCTTGGTGAACGTGGAAAGAGTATTACGTTATTGACACGTGGGAAACCTCCACGGTCTCGCGACTCTCTTTCATGAGTTATACGAGTAAAGATTCTACGAATCGTCTAAGTTTCGTTTCTAGACTAAGTATCCCTGATACGATATGTGTAGCAATGGCAACAAAACTAATTATAATTTCCCACGTGTAAACCAGGTTACCAACTTGCTGAGGAAGTCGGAGATAGTAAACTGCTTTTTAAATCAGCCACCTGACACTCCTCACTCAAATAATCAGAGCACGAGTTAAAGAAACAAAAGGTCGCGATAAATTTATTCAAGGAACTCTTCGTAAATTAGAAAGAAGCGCTAGGAATAGAATTCTAGAAATTAAGAGGGGATTAATGATCTCAGTCGGTTTGAAAAACAAATTTTTTCTTAAAAATAAATAGCTTTGGAAGTTGACAGTATCTAATTTAAAAGCTTTTATAAAAGTAGATTACAATTCAGAAATGTTGGTTCGCAGCTTTGAAAGCTTCTAAATTTGGATATTTCTAATTTGATAATTGAAGAGCTAATATTTAATCTCTTAAAGATTAAGTATTAATAAAGATTAAAACTTCCATGTCCATTTTAAAATCAGAAATAAAGGCATGGAAGGTCTTTTATTTTAAATGTCCTTTCGACTGTCATGCACAGACTCCTAGGGGACACCCTCTTGGGACTTGAAAGTGTAATAAACTTTCCACTAAAGCTTTTGCAGTGAAACGTTGTAAAAGTCACCTGGTACAAAGTTACGCATCTTACCCTGGCCTCGAAAGTATTTTTGCCCTTATCTCTGCTCATATAATCCTTTCTAAGACCTCAACTTCCAACAAAACTCATTTGCTTTACTTAAAAGTAAAAGAAAGAGCAGTCATTAATTATTCAGAACATAGTATCACATGATATTATAAAAATATAAAAAGATGGTTTAAAATATTTTTTAAAGCTCGTTTTAAAATCTTTATCAGACCTACATGCAGGTACTTAGTGAGGAGGAAAAATTAGAGTCAAGAGAGGTTACACATGTATGAAGACAAAGCCTTTTGCGAAAGTCTATGGTCAGCGAACCTTCGCTTGCTATCGATTATTTTTGGTCGCTTTGGACGTGTATGTTTATATCTATGGACTTTGGAGCTTACTACCGCTGCAGTATACTACCTTCCTGGTCAAGACTATCCAATTTACACCTACAAGTTCCATAAACTTGAATTGGAAATAGATAATACTATATTGGGTGAATATTTTTGTATTATACGAAAAATCAATAGAGTTCCTGAGAAAAGAAAGCTAATTTTAGGAAGGGAGGCTAACCCGCTAAAGATTATCGAGCCTTTTAAAAATAAGTGCTGGAAATAGTCGAATCAAATATCACGAATAGAAAGTTCGCAAACTGAATTAATAAAGCATGAATAATAAAGATATTGATGTTAAATCTAGGGCAGGTCGAAATATCAAAAGAATGTGCTAAAAACGAATTTTATGTCTGTCAAAGTTCATCTCAAAGGTAGATCCGAATTCATCAAAGCCTGTCCAGTCTTTTCTCCCTGACATTTTATTTTGGAGGGAGATTCGCTCATCAGGCCTTCAGCACTCTACGTTCATGATTATTCGGACGAGGTTTTCACTTCAATCGATGGAGAACAACCATTCTACCAAATTAAAGCCGGAATCACCCGGGTGAATTCGTAGATTGGATTTTTTTCAATGTATTCAGGAAAAATTTCCTGTAATTTGAAACTATCCAAATTTTGATCATTAACAATACAGAAATAGCTCTGCACCAACTTAGGCTAATCAGAGATTGTCACAGGGGAGACCAAGGTTCAATTTCAATTTCCAAACCTAACAATATTCATATTTTAAATTTCTGATAATAAATTGATAAGAAAGGGGAAGAAAATGTACGCTGTACTCAAGCCGTCATGCATCAATGAATCTATGTTGCGTGACTGGTTGTAGTTGATACTTGATGTTACGCACTACGATTATTTCCTTTGTTCGTAAAACGAACATTGAGATAAACTTTATCGCTCTAATAGTTTAGGGTCGAATTGCGGAGGACGATTAATTTATCGAACTCAGAATAATTAGCAGTGAAGTCACGTCATCATGTCTATGAAACTTCTATATCTATAACACACTATATGACGCTCACGAGCGAAGCTTCCGGTTCCTCGTCAATGAGACATGCCTCGAAAACATCCTACGTGCCCAGAGTACTTAAATCAAAATCACGATAATTGCGATAATTTCTCCAGCATATAAACGGTGAGGAATAAAAATCCTTATTTAATTTTCGACAATTCTAGAAAAATTTAGCGCCATTTAGACATTTTTATACATACCAGATGATACACATTATAATGTATGAATATATACAAACTCAACTCACCTGGAACAAAAAAGATACATTTTTATTAGTTAAGGAAACGATATATTAATAAGTTCTTTTTCTATTTATAAATTTTGATTTTAATATATCGAAGACGATCCTTGGTGACACTTCCTTCAAGGTAAAATGTCTATGTCGCGCTTTCTCTGGCTAATAGCCTGGAGGTTATTTTGAAGGAAGCCACCCTCGAGTTACGTCGGTATCTCGAAAATTTTATCGTCATCACCCCTTTTTAGCGTTCCGGGGGTTGCAGCTTGTCTGCAGCAACGAGGGAGTGAAACCGCGAGAGTGGAAGAGGAACTCTGATTCAAAGATCCCACTTTCTCACCCCCCGACCTATCCTGTCCTTCACGGGTAACTCAAATCCGGAAATTGCCGTGAAATTACATACAAATTGATGCAAACGCATTCGCCCGCAACGCGTGAGGAAGTCAACCTTCAATCTGTATATGTGTTTGTCAATTATCTTTCAAACCCTTCCACAACTTATAAAATATATTTTAGGAGTATTTAAAAATAATTATTTCATTATTTATGAACTTTCAAGTCATCAGAAAAACCAATCTTAGGCAAAAACTGATACTGTCCATATTTTCATTCTGAAGAAGATGGAAATATGTATTCTATAAAATAAGATTCGTTTGAAAAATGCTGATGCGAGGAGGAGTTTAGGGATGATGGACATTTTGCATAACCTGTCCCGAGGAGTTATGTGAGATTGTGCAGCCGTGTATAGGAAAAAAGTCAACACGACGAAGAGGTATGCAAGGCATGAGACCGGAAGAGGTTGGTCGTCGCATCGTGCGCTCGACCGGAAGCGAAGACACTCAGTGGCCGGATAGATCTTTTTTTTTGGGATTTGGTTGACTCGCTAGTCGCTACCTTCGTATCGATAAGACTTCCAAAAAATTGCTAGACGAGTAAACGCCTGACCACCCGGAACTTAAAGAATTTCGTTTATCTTTACGACCTTCAGGGTCGTCTCATGAAGAGAGTTATTTACATAAAAATTTGATAAATTTTTTTTCTTCGAGTTTGATAGAAACTAGTAGGTAGACATTAGACAAGCCACATAAGTAAAATATTAATAAGAAAGTTGTAACGAAGTTAATAAAATAAAATACTCAAGAAAGAGACATAATCATAATTAAACAGGAAACATGTTTAATCGAATTCTTCAAGGTTTGGAAACTTAAGGAACTGAGAATGTGTTATACCTATTTTTGATGCAAATAGAAGAGGTAATGTTTTTTTATCGAACTATAAATCAGGTGTTTGTATTCAGAAACCACGAAGTGTCGGAATCTTTTGAAATTATATTTGAATGGAAGTTCATTCTCTGCACTGAAGCAGCATTTCTTTCTTTTTTCTAGGAAAGATTCTTAAGTGTCTGAAGTGACACAAAGGCTCAAGGTCCTCTGCACATGTGTCGATACATTCTTTTCTCTATCTAAAAAGATTTATTACCGAATCGCTTGGGTATAATGTTAGAAGAAAGATATATAGCTAGTCAACATTTAATTTAAAAATAAAAAAAATTTAAGTAAAATAAGATACAGATATGTGCGTATTTCACATTATCTTTTTTTTTCCACTCTTTATGTCATCGTACACGTTTATTCGTCGCCTGATATTGTAAACGAACATGTGTAAAAAAAATTAATACCATATGTTGAGCAAACTCACACAATAATGTTTTTCACGCACAATGCGTCAGTGAAGCACGTGCCATACGTGGGATGTTTCATTTTTTTGTAGCCAAAGGTAGAATATTGTGGGTAGCATAAAACGAAGGTTGAGTTTGCCAAAAAATTGTCTGAAATAATCAAGAGGACAATTAAAAACGTGAGCTGTCCTACATTGGCAAACTCATTTTAATTAAGCTAGCTCGATTTCTCCCGAGTGTCTTATCCCTAATTGAATCTATAATACTACCAGGTATTCAGATGACAAGCGAGATACAACAAAAAAATCTATAATAGTGGATTCGAATGGCTATTTCAAATGTATGTATGGTCGAATTGAGAGTCGAACATGGGTTCTGTATTAAACTTCATTTAGACCATTGAAAAATATTTCTATTTTATATTTTAAATAAGCTATCAAGTTGGCAAAGCCATAGCTATCGTAGGTATATAATTGTTTGAAATAGAGAAGGTACAGGTGGAAGGGAAGGTACTGAAGGCGAAGAGTGTGGTCGTGGCAGGTGGTGCGGATAATGCCTGCACTATAACGGAAAACCCATAGCAGGACAAGGGGAGCTTCATGACAAACGTATCCTATACCAGTTTGTAGTAAGTTCACGAAACAGGCAGAAAATAATCCAGATGTAGGATGAAGACTCGACAACGTTCTTCAAAGGTGACTTGTTTTACATCAAAAACTAATCTGAAGTCCACCCTGTGCATCGGAGACCTCCAAAATGGCAAATGTATAATATTCACAATTCCAGTTGAAAAGTTTACCCAGCGACTCAGTCTGGGTTTTAATCCAGTAAGTTGGAAGCCCAATATCCATGTAAAAAAAGAATTAGAATTAAAGAAGAATATATTTTCGAGAAAAGATAGATATCTTTACCATCTACGACTATTACCGTAAGGAAAAGAATTCTTACTACAAACGTAAAGGTAAGTGGAGAAACGGGAACATCCGAGAAACCGTATTGTAGGATCCATGTGGAAAGTACACTCGACAATTATCACAGCTTGTGTGTACGGTTGGCGATAAGAGTCAAAGGGTTGAAAACTATAATAAAGCAAAGCCAGTAATTAGTAATTACCACCATGCCAGGTAGCAAGCCACATTAACCACCTCAATTCTTCGAAATAATTACATACTCGATCGAAATATTATTCCTAATGTAAAAACGATATCACCTAGAGTTATATAAAAATATAGGATTGATGGGGAAAGACATTGAACTTTTTTGACTTTTCTTCCCTCAGCTTAAATAAAGAAAGACGTGGGTTTTTTCTGGTCGTTACATCACCCTGATGACGATTTTACGAGATTGAGAGGATATCGAAAAAAGCACAATATCCCATTGAGGATTTTCTTCGCGCGGATGTTGCACCATTATCGATCGTTCGAGCGCAAAGTTTCTCCCTTTCTCTCTCTTGCTCTCTTGAGATTCCACTAACTCAGTATGTGTCTTACGAAATTTTCATCCGTCTGTTCTGAATAATCCTACAACCACAAAAATATTTATAACTGTGAAAGAATCAACACCGAGAGTAAAAGTTTTACTCAGATGTGCCGCGGCTTTTGCTATCAGTTTGTTATCAAACTCACGGAATAGTTTGAAGGATATTTCATTATCGTTTTCTGCGTAGTAAGGGCGGATGCACATGTAACACGGCGTAACGGCAAAGAAACGTTTTTTTCTTTAACGTGGTGATTAGTAGTGGAAGGACACCAACGACTCATGGCTGATGGTACGCCGAATACAATGGTCACGGGCTACCCTCATTTACGTAATGCTCCTACAAACAATACTGTCTGGCATACGTTTGCGCTTCGTCGCACCAGAAATACGAAATTACGAAGCTTTACCTGGATAAAGTCTACGTTAATTTTGAAATCTATACATTGTCAAATTGAAGCCACCAGTACAATAAAAGGAACCAAATTTCAGTCGACTAAGAATTAGTATTGAAAGTCACAGAAAGTCAGAAATCCCTCCATTGAACTTGAGGAATTTTATCTTCGATTCCTGATACGAACGTGGAATACTTCCCGCGCAATTTCGAAGGCCACCACATTCTTCCGTTTGCTCCATTTATTATCGCCGGACCAACTAGTTGCGTGTTCCGAATAGTTTTCAGTCTTCACCCTCGAATTCCCCGGCGTATTCTTACAAACGACGTGGAAACGGATTATCAAGTGGAATATCAAACGGAAGTGCGATTCCACTGAGCAAGGCAACAAACGAAACATTGTACGACCTTGAATTTAATTATCTATCAGAATCTAGTGGAGTGCATGACTCGCCATCAACTTTCGATAACTTTTTATTTTTACTAATATTCTTTTATTCAAGAATTTTACTTTAAACTCGTATTCTAGAGCGGAAGAACCGAAGGACTTGAAACTGGCACCCCATACAGACAATTCCGCCAATTTCGTTCCCCTAGGTTCATTAACAGGGAAATGTTTGCATTGAGTTTAGAGAGTTAGGTATTATGAATTTTAATCAAAATGTTTATATTATATTTTTAAATAAGATAATAATTAATAGGAAATTCTAATTATAAGTGAAATCTTGATTTCTTTTAGGTAAAAGTACCGAACTCATCTTGATGAGTGGTAATTGTAATAACTCACACACACCCACACAAAGATGATAATATAATGAAAGATGAATTCAAAATTCCAGAAAAACTTAAAGAGAAGTCAGAAAAATCTGTTCCGACTACACTATTTTTTTGTCAGAAGAGAAGAACTTGACTTGGACCTGCTACGATGTTAGATTACATATTTACTTGTCTCAGTGTATTCGATTTTAATCGAGACTGAAAATTGGCGGAATTGCTTGAGCAAGCCTATCTGTCACAGGATCTCATTTTTGTCGATATTGCAAGAAACAGGTTTCTGAAAACTCCCGTCGTTCCTTTTGCAACGATCGACGGTGTCTTGCACAAGGAATTCGAACCGTGCACTATAGAGCTTCCTTGAGAATATTGAGATGAAAGAGTTCAAGTTAAAAAATTTTAATTTTAATTATTTGACTTTGAACCATTTCGATTGAAGAACTTCTATTTCCGGAAAATCCTGCAATTTCAAATTTAAAGTCTGAGAAATAAAAAAGCTTGTAATTAATTAGAAGTGGGAACCATTAAATCATCTTGTAAAATCGTGGGAGAATTCAAATTGTGCACAATTCAAAATAAAGAATTTTAATTTGAAACGTGAAATAACATTGTAAACTTATTCCACAAGTTTTGATTTACCTCTGGATTAATAAAATACATAGTTCAAATTTTCTTACAAGTTTAAAAAAATATACTTTATCTTAAAATCCTGAAAATTACTTTGAGCTTTTATTTTAGAGTTTTTGATGTGTTTTTTGCAGTCTGCATTTTCTTCACTTCTAACCTCAAAAGGGGTACATACGTCAGAAAAACAAAATTTGCAACAACGTTCAAAAACGCTCCTAGTCGCAATGCAAGTGAAAAGAAAAACATTAAACTTTAAAAATGAAGTCAGACACGGAATGAGATCTTTAAAAATGAAAGAAAAAATAATAAAAAGAGATGAAGATTGTCAGAGTCTGATGACTCGCGGAACCGTTACTGCCAGGAGGCAAAGAAACATTACATTGCACAGGTGCGCGATTTTAATTCCCGCCTTTTGATAATAGAAACCTCTAGCCTAAATAACTAAATTCATACGAATTCTAAAATAGACAAACGACACTTGCTTTGGGCTCTAAACTTTTCAAGTTATTTTGAACCTTGCGCAAAAATGAAGTTTAAGACTGACCTTTTTTTAAACGTGCCAAATTGGTTTCCGTCGTAATCCACGCTTGGTATTTTAGTAGTAGATAGAACTTAAGTACACACTCTGAACACAAAGATCACAAACACTCACTCACAATTGCATGTAAAACGACGTTAAAACTAAATGCAAATACAAAATATTTTTATCCAAAAACGCGAACCAAACTGCTAACTAAACGGACTGCTGCCGACTGAAATGAATTTGCTCAAAGCGAAGCTCGAACTCGAACTCGAATCGAAGAGTAGCACCGAGCACGGTGCACCACCCCCTCCTCTTTTTCCTAAGAAAGTCGTTACAAATTAAAGACCATAATAATGAACTAAATTTGTATATACGTTCGAATTTAAGCCATCTTTGTAAAATAGATTGTGAGAGGAATTAAAATTAGTTAATCTCCTGTGAAATAGATGTGTATTTGTCGTTTAAAGTGGAAAATTCAGGAAGATTTGAGCACGGCTCATAAGCGTGCGGATTGCGGAAGCTGACCTAGCGCCACTCGGTATTTTTTGGAACAAAGGGTAATCTTCGTGAATGTGATTGGTTGATTTAAATTTAGCGCGAAATTTAAACATTGAAGGGTTTTATTTTAGAAATAACAACAAAAAATATTATTACTTTACCATTTATTAAGAAACGGTAGACGAATTTTTTTCCAATGTTATTTTTATAAAAAAAAACATGGACATTCCATAAAATTAGGTACAATATTTTACAAATAAAATATGGAAAATAGACTGGACCTTCAGTATTTCATAAGCGAATTTTTAAAGACTTTTATTTTCGCCATTTTCCGATTGCGTGTCTTTCCTGAGTTCATAAATCTGTAAAATGAAAAGTAATTAATTATTAAAAGACTATATTCTTCTGGATCATTTGATTAAATTAACTTTATTTATTTATCTTTAATTTATGAAAATAACTGACTTGTATATAGGCCTCCGTCAACGTAATCATCTGAGGAAGAATCTGTGTGACGTGTAAATCTTGCATCTCATACCACTGGCCAGTCGCTCTATGTAATATGTGAACTCTGTAAGTTCCGTGAGCAGGCTCACCATCGTGAACAATATTTGCCACCAAATCGTAAGTCGTAAAAGGATGTCTCGCTTTAACTTCCGGCGTTAAAATATCCCCAAAATCGACATTTCTAGAAGAATTTTTCAGTATTTCAAATATTAAGCATTTTACAATGAGATAATTCTTTAAAAAAAAACTAATTTAGGAATGCAAACTTACTTGACTGGAAAGTTTACGATAGTTGGATTTTTCTCCACATAAAACGTATTTTTAGTAAATCTCTGAAATAATATTAAACAAAATTATAGAAAAATAGTATGAGAATAAATAGTATTTAAAAAATTAAATAATATAATCTGCAACCTTAATGTATAAAATTAGGTATGGAGGTAATTCCGTGATCTCAAATCTCTTCATGAAATTCTCCTTGTAAGTTTTGTACTCCTTCTCTGATATCGCGTTGAACTTATTTAAGAGTGTGTACAAATTCACCTGTAAAATAATATTAATTATACATTTTTCAGCCTATTATACATATCTCAAATTTATTTGTTTATCTTTAATTACCTGAGGAATTATATTCTCCGTAAATTGGTCCTTAAAAAGCGGAGGAGGTGGCAAATCACAAGTAAGATATAAAAACGGACTTTCTGTAACTGTTTCGCGATATTCCAATGTGTTCAATAATTCACTTCTTTGACTTTCCTCAAGTTCAAGGGGCGGAATTTTTCTTGTATATATCCGCATATGACCCAGGAAAGTTTTGTAAATTATGCTCGAATTTTTCTTTTTTGTTCCATTGAGAGCTAAATGCAAAGCATTTAAAAACCATGATAGGAAGTCAACAGGGTCACCTAGAAAAACAATTATAAATGATTATTAATATTATAAATACTACTTACAAGATATTAAATTATTGCTATACCTTGTTCTATGAATTGAAATCTTTTTTTACTCCACAAGACAACAGCTTGGAGCATTTCATGAGGACTGACGTGGGTTTTAAAATTCCTCGGATTCCACAACTTTCTCATAAGTTCTCCAAACCTCTGTACTAGAAGATAGGAAGAATCGCCGGGAGGCCTTTTAACTTTGTCGTAATTCGATTCTCTCAAGAAGAAGTCCCGCAAAGGTGTTACGTGCGACAAGGCCTGAAAGTGTAATGTTTTTTAATCTCCTAATGAAATCAATTGCAATTCATGGTATAATTTCATATCCAATCCACTTTGCAGGAATATTTGATAGATAAATGACGAAATTTATAGGTAGTATAATTTTACCTGGAGAATAACATTACAATAATCATTTGCTTTGATATTATTCAATCCAACTATTCCTGGCGAATACATCGATCCATCAATGGCTCTAGAAAGTTTTGCACTCGTATCCAATTGATTGATCTGGACTTTATCAAATGTTGGATTGAGAACGTATTTAATGTCGTCCAATGATGAATCTGTTAATAAGATTAAGAATGTGATTGAACTATTTCTGTGTAATTTTTGTTCAATATTTTCTTTTGGACCAAATTATTGTACATGCATGGAATTATAACTTACCGACTATTTCATAGTTATCTGGGAGACAGTAAAATTTTAGAGTGTGCAGGTTTAAAAAGACGTGATGACTTTCAGCTACACTATGAGTGTAGGCGTGTGTGTTTGTACCCCTGCCTTGGAAATATTTGCCACAAACTAAACATGCGTACACGTTGATCCTTGAGAGAGAAACCGAACATAGTTTTTCGAAATCAAAATCGAGAAACTGACGGTTAATTGTGTCTAAATAAGGACATAATCTTGGGGCATCCATTATCCTTAATTTGGAAGAATGATTTCCTACAAGTATATTCAAGAATATATAAGAGAACAATATGAGAATAATAAAGAACTAATTTAACAGTAATAGAAAATACATGTTTAGAAAACATTACCTGACATTACTAATCATAAATTTATGTTGACACTTCAAAACTTAAAAAAAAATTAAAATAAACGTACGAATGTTAAGTTAAAAAAATGTGGATGATTATTAAATAAATAATCTGCAAATTCGGTAAAAATAAACATAACCTCAAAATTACTTGGCATCATGAATTTTTGCAGCAAAATAAACATAAACTAAAACTAATGATATACTTACTATCACTTTCTTCGTCTCCTTCGTCTGAATAACTGGCACGATTCCTTTTTAGACTATTTTCCATTTTTTAAATAAATAAAACCAATATGATGACAATGTAACTGGTAAGATAATATAAAATAACTGAAACTGAATGTAACAATATTAGAAAGCGGAACGAACATTCGTCAGAAACAAATGGCGCTGTAAGAGTCACGTGGTATTACATGCGGGGGAAATCCAAATCACACTTCTAATTGTCTAAGTAAAATGTATTGAAAATGTGTAATAAACAAAGGGATTTATGATACTAAATGATTTTTTATTATTCATTTTAATTCTTCTTTGATTTCCAAATTTATTTACTCTAATTAAAAATGTTCTACGCATGCGTATTCATTCATTGCTCCATTTAACCGATTTAACCTGAACTCAGTATAACAGGTTTAACATTTTTGGGTCTTTAAACCCCTGATAGAACCTCTTAAAAATGTATCAACGCAATGTCTACATTATCACAATAAAATAAAAGTGTCCGTCATTATTGATTAATATCGAATCTTTAATCAACCATATGATTCCATTATGAAATATGTCTGTAACCAAGTCTATAACCTCACTTTGAGGTTATGACGCTGAAAAATTATGATGGCATCACGGAATACGGATCACGATGGCATCAACAGTGACGACCGGATCATGGTGACGATAGTGACGTAGATTTTAGCAAATTCAGATTCTTTTTGTGAAGGCCCGTGTGTAATGTTAACCCAGGAAGTGATTCGCGTAAAAATTTAAGGACGAATTCTTGAAGAAGACCTGCAGGTCGTGATGCGTTTCTTGAATCAGCGATTTCGTATCTTACGAAGGAAGCAAATAGGAAAAATTGTGCTGGATTAACCGGGTTGTCGGATAGAAAAGAGAGACTTGTCTTTTTTCTGAACCGATCGCGATGTCTATCATCGTCGAGGAGTTCAACTACCTGTGTCGCCTGTGCGCAACCAAAACGGAAATCCTGATGGGATTGCCGATTTTTGATGCTGGCGAGCAGATGAGGAGCATCGACAAGAAAATAGCCGCATGCTTGCCCGTCCAGGTAAGATGAAAAAAGATAATAAATATAGAAGCAAAACTGAAAAAGAAAAAATTGCCTTTTACGTAGATTTAAAGCTTTAAATTGTAGGAATTTATTTATTTGTAGGAATAATGTTAACCACAACTATTAATAGACAGAATTTGTTCTCTTAAGAGCTTGATTCATCGGGATTCTGTGGTTTAGATCTATTCTCTGCAAGATTGCTGTTTAAATGGCATCTTTGTGATGTAACTGATAATGAATGAAAATATTGAAGATACTTATGGAAGTTGATGCAAATTATTAAAGTAATATATATTTTAGGTAGGTACTTAATGATTTGCATTTAATAATTATAGGTATCTATAGGTGACCAACTTCCGAAGGTAGTTTGCGGAGAATGTGCCTTCAAACTAGATCAACTATTCGACTTCCGCGAAAAATGTCTCCACACCGAGGAAATGTTTATGGAAATGCTGAAGCAAATCACAAAGCAAGAGGAAGTGCACATGGAACATCATCTTGACATGGAGACAATACAAAACGGAATGGAAAGTATTCCATCAAATATGGAAGAAATGCAGAACCACGCAAATGGAAACCCTCACAACTCTGCAGAAACAATTCATACAATGCAGGTTATGGACGATATGGATCTAGCTGGAGGTGAACAAGTTGTAACACAAGAAGAAATTGGCCATCAGGACGCCGACCTCGAAGTTACTGATATACATTGTTTGGATGGTGCGACCGTCAGAATGGTTGACGAGCATATCAGAGAAGTAAGCATAATACTTTCCTCTATAAAAAAGACTCGAATTGCTATTGTTTAAAATATAATATTTAATGTGAATATAAATATTCTTTTACAGGTTTCGAATCATCAGATAACAATGCATTTGGAGGGAGATATGACTGTCGTGGGTAATTTGACTGTTGATGGTCACTTGGATCAACTTGGAATTAATTACGTTACCTCCATCAGTCCCGAGACGAGTCGAGAGCAAATTGTACACTATTGCGAAAGTGTTAAGTATGAGCATGTAACTGTAAAAGACGAATTCCAAAGGTTGCAAGAGAGACTGAGTGAACCTACATCTCATGTGATTGAAAATAACGTATGTCATTATTCTAGGAACAAAAAGGGCGTTTAAAGTAAACAAATTTAAGCTCATCTTTGAAATTAACATGTATTTTATTTCCAGGTCACTGCTGATAATTATTCCTCGTTTCATGGGGCCAAAGAATCTTTTAACACTGAACCCGAATCATTGAATTCAACTCACGGAAACGCACTTCCTTCAACCAGTCATGTGAACCCTGACAATTGTATGATGGTCGAGTATTCGAAAAGGACAAAAAAAACTCTTCTCGAATCAATTTTAGAAAATCCTACCATCAACAACGGACTTTCTTGGTTTGTTTGTCCATTCTGTAATGAGGCCACTTCGGAGCCAAATGATTTGGTCCCGCATTTTGAACAGCATTTTTGTAATTGTGTCTGTGGTCTTTATTTTACTAGTATGGAGGTACTAAGTCTTCACAAACAAAATTGCAAGAAAAGCAAAAGCAGTGTAAAGGAGAAAAAGGCTGTGCAAATTAAAGTTGATAACTCTACGAAATCTAATGAGAATCTTGAGGATCAAAAGAAACAGCCGTCTGTTCGACAAAAGTGGACCCCGAAAATATGTACACAGTGTGGCAAACAGTACAGGACTAATTATAAATTGCAGGAGCATATGAGAAAGCATACTGGCGAAAAACCTTTTCAGTGTTCGATGTGTGAAAAAGCTTTTAGGAGCAAAATTGGACTAGCACAACATTTTGCAACGCATACTGGACAATTCGATTATAATTGTTCTACATGTGGGAAAGGATTCCAATGCAAAAGTTACCTCATCGTGCATCAAAGGGTAAGAGATTGAAATCAATATTTTGATGTATCCTGAATAGTACCCATTTAAAGTAATTATATTAATACAGACGAAAATAAAATTAATAAATAGAATCTTTACATTGCAGGTACACTCTGACCTAAAACCTTACCCATGTGAAACTTGCGGTCAAAATTTCAAAACGAAACAATCACTACTAGATCATCAAAACCGTCACTTAGGAGTAAAGCCTTACATGTGCGAAGTATGTGGTCGAGGATTTATCACTAAAGGTCTCTGCAAAAGTCACCAGAAGATCCACTCAGGCATAGATAATCGCCAATACCCCTGCGTCGTCTGTAACAAGATGTTCGTCAGTAAAAGTTACCTAAATACCCACCTGCGAATTCACACCGGAGAAAAACCCTATCTTTGCGAAGTGTGTGGTAAAGGTTTCTTGACCAGGGTCGATCTTAAAATCCACTCCACTATGCATACTGGAGAAAAAAGTTTCAAATGTGATATGTGTGGCAAAGTTTTCGCCAGGCGAGCTGCTCTTCGATGTCACAAAAGATCGCATACAGGCGAACGACCTTACAGATGTGAAACTTGTGGAAAAACTTTTACTCAATTTAGTCCCATGGCCATTCACAAACGCTTACATACTGGTGAAAGACCTTATGTATGTGATGCCTGCGGAAAGTCTTTCGTTTCCAGGTCGACGATGATGTGCCACAGGAAAAAACATCATGGTTCAACCAATGAATCAAAAGAAATTCTACCTGATATTCCGGAAACGAGTTTCAGAGAACAAGACGAAATTCAAGCCTCAGGGGAATAATAAATAGTAATTCTTGGAAATTACTTTCCAAAGTATGATGATAGAAAATATCAAATTAAAATGCTTTAAATTAGTTAGCATCGAAATTTGAAAGTCTCTCGATTGTATAACTTGGACCAATGGTTGCTGGGAATTTACAGTGATAATAGCTCTGTTCTAAATCAAGGTTTATAAATTCAAGTTTAATTATAAAAATGAATTATAATTTACAATTCACCTGATGTAAAGAGATTGATAATCAAAATGCAAACTGGAAAGACATCAACTTTCGCTTGTGTTTTAATGCTTCCATTAGTATGAGGTGCTTGAATTGTAAGTGCAGTTGCTTTTAGTATTTTTTTCTTGACTTGAATTTATAGAATTTTATTGTGAGAAATGTTTCGAAAGTCTAAATAAAGCATTTTTGGTTATAAGTTTTCTAATTCATCTGAAGAAAGATTTTGCAAGTCTTCACAAGTTCACATTAAAACTTGTACATAAGGCTGTATATTAGATGAATTTTTTACTTTAGTAAGAATTGTCAATAATCAATATTAAATCCATATTTTTCATATTTGCTAATATTGCAATAGTTTTCTGCTTGTATTTCAAATCAATTTTGGTACTTTGAGACTCTTTCGCACAGCTTTTTTAAAATGATTTTAAAACATAGTCAAGTACTATTCTCCACAAAATGAGAGAGATAAATTGCCACACTCGTCGATAATAAATAAATGTAGATACCATTCAGTGAAAAACTTGTGAATACTTTTTGTATCGAATGTATGTTAGACTTTGAATTCGCCTCGTCGCCTTGAAGCATGCAAAAGATCAAGGTCTAATTTTTAACAAAGAGTTATTTGTTTTACATTTTAGATTGTCTCTAACTCTCTGGTCTCTAAAAACCGCCTGAGTTGAATAATTGAATGCGAGTTCAATTTGTAAACGCCACAATGTGCTTTGTGAGTGTTGTTTATTATAAGAGATATGTAAATACTTGGAAAATCCAGTAAAAAATAAAAGAACCAGGATTTGCCATGGCACATTGAATTTTACTCGCTACGTACGATATTACCGTTTACGGATAATATTTATTTGGTACATCTACATATCGTTATCATTTTCATTTCTGTATTACCATTATGGATAAATAAAAAATATTTCATACGAAAAATATACCCTTTAGATTATTTCGTTAAATAAATGCAGTAAATATACAAATAAAATATGGTGGGTTGAAAATATGAAATTTTAGTAACCGATGATACATACAGCATATACATTATACACATATAGTAGAGAAGAAATTCAAATTAAAGTTCTGAGAAAAGTGGCGGTAAACAATAACGATAATACGCATGCTCCAAACGTCACGTGAACATCTTCAATTTCAGTTTCATTATTTTTGAATTTCTGATTATATTGGTAGTTCAGAATGCCCATAGGATGAAATTTTAAAAATATAAGCATCTTCATTGTATAATTTACAAGTTTTAAGTAAAAATAACCCCTGCAATGGAAATAATTGAAAATTGAAAATTCATACTCGAATTTTAGTTTCACCGTTGGCGCGGTCAGCCATTTTGATTAGTCTCTTCCCGCAAATTCTACAGTTAACATCGGGTCGTGCAACTTTGGTTTTTTTTTGCTAAAATATGCATAATTTATCTCTCTTGTCGTCAAAATTACATCGGAATTGCATTGTAGTGAGTGTGATGTTAGTTAGAGCTATTTTTTTCGATTGGACACATTCGGAAATTCGCGATTATTGTGCTTTTTGATTGCCGGCCGTATAGTGTGCCGGCCCTCTTTGTTTTGCTCACGTGTTGTGTGTTTCAGAATCATACAACATTTCTGTAACTGAAGATAAATTCGACTATTGTGAATTAATTGTGCCTGATGTTTTTTTGTGTCTCTTTTAAGATAGAAATTTCAGAATTATTCAAGAGTGTCTTGTTGAGCATGTTTTCGGTAATGTCGAAAGAACGCTTGTATCCAGTTTTTGTCGATTTTTTGTGGCATCATTGTTATTAACAATGATTTTCTTTTTCACTGAATTACAATTTTGAGAAAATAATATTAATTCTGTTCACTTATTGTATCGGTTGATTTTCTCAACTTAGATTCAATGTAGATATTGTAAATTATTATTAATTAATTTAGCATTTTGTTTTTTAATTTTCAGAATTTTTTAGATACGGTGTTCTTTTTTAATAATAAGGAATTGAATAAATAGTTTTATGTACAATATTATTGGATAAATTTCTGGCATATTTAAATATTTTTAAAGTGAATACGACAATTGAATAAATAAGTGATATGTGATGTTCTGGTGATGTGATGTGAACCTCTTTACTATATATATGGGATTATTGGAGACTTGGTGATCGTTAGGAAAGCGATCAGGCAATCACATGACTCGAAGCTGGTAAAATATTAGTGCTATCTTGAAATTCCAATTAGACACTGGTTTTTTTTACTGAATCTAGATGCAATTTTATATCAATTTATAATTATTTTTTTATTTCTCAGATCTGAAAGACAAGAGACCATGGCTACGACGTGGAACAGCCGCGAATGTAAGTTCATTTTTTTATTCACGATGAAATTAATATGTAAAAAGTCAGATATAAAAAAAGTCAACTATGATGAGTAAAAATACGTGAAAGACTGATGGATTTACGTTAGATTTGGACACACAGATATTTCTTTGGATACAAATAATATCATCATTTAGAACTGAAACATCGAGCATCAGATAAACAGAATTTATGTTCATTTTTTTTCTTATTAACGCGACAAATAAAATAAAAAAGTATATAAACTTTTATTGAAAATCTGCTTTAATTATAACAATATATAAAATAGTTATTCTGGGTGGTATGAGCTTAAACTTTTTAAATAATGCATCAAAAGATAAGAAAGTAACCAACATTATGATTTCAAATTTTATAATCAATTTTGAATTGAATTATCAAATTAAAATTAGCAATCACAATCTGTTTTTTTGCGGACCAGGTTTAATTTTGTCGAATTTTTGGTCTGGTATCAATAATAAGAATCGAGTAACTTTTTATTAAAAATCTGCTTTATTTGTGACAATGTGTAATATAGTAATCGTGGGTGGTATATGAGCTTCAAAATTAATTCTCAACTACGAGTTCTTCTCTGGCATTTGTAATAACATGAGGAGTGAAATACTTTGATTGAGACAAGTAGTCGTATCGACTCTACTCAAATTAACATACATACTGACACAACCTTATCGTAGACTTTGGCTATTAACAACTACGTAGTGACATTTTAAGCTTCGGTACAGTATATTTTGTGTTCCTCACTACTGTGAAGCCCAACTATTGACGACAAGTTTTCTCTGATTGAGCATATTTTGCGCAAAGCGACGTTGATCACAATCAGAGCGATTTTTTTTTATTCTCTCTTTTACTACTTCAACCTACGATTTCTTTATTTTAGGCACGTCAACACAGACTTTACCAAAGACGAAAATGAACTAAAGATCTAGAATCAACTTCTGTTTCGAAAAACACGAATAATTTTCCTAATCGCAGAATTACTTCTTTACATATTCTTTTACTTTCTACATTGTCTTTCTACTTTTTCATAATATTATTTTCTTTTTACATCTATGCAACACTTTTCTAAAACTGGGGCATGGTTATTATTTTAATATAGCTATGTCTTCGTACATAAACGCCAAGCGACTGTATAAAATGGTAAAACTAGAAGGCATAAAAATATATATAAAAGTTTCGTAATACGTAGAAAATTCGTTAATATACATACATTGCCATTAAAATGTAGCCTGAAAGATTTGTGTATAAAAGTAAACGTTATCTAGCCAATATCGATAGACGAGAATAACGGTCGTTAAATTTTCTAAAAGCTTGTTTTCCAAAAGTACAATTTTTACTTATAAAATTAACAATATTAAAGTTTTCAATAAATTATTTATTAAAAAATTAAAAATAACCTGTGATAGAAATTATCAAGCGTTGTTTTCGAAGTGAAATACACTTGTCGTCAATTGGGGCAAAATTTATAATTTATTCTACATTCTACGTGAGCCATCTACTCATAAAATTCAAATCAGTGAAATACAATAATTTCACTGATTGTACTTAAGACAATATGAATTTAGTAGTGGTTTCGATTGAATTGATGAATAAAATATGAAGTAATCAAATTAAGCAGAAATTTCCTATTTTATCCTACACGCAATTCGATGAGAAACACCCACTGGATTTCGTGTTCAACACTGGGTAGAAAAATTATAAATATTTGTCAGATACACTTGAAAATTCGTCTACGATTGACTTTGATCCCGAAAATAATTCTTGATGTTAAGTCTGAATAAAAATTCGCAATCGTAGCCGCTGCGATCCAAAAGAGAGCATACAAAATTATTAGGAACACAGAAATTTGGCTTTTTTTGTCTTAGTACCAAACTCGGGAAATAAAATTGATAAAGTAGGTAATGTTTTTAATTATTCGAGTCCAATGTGAGAGTCTGGACGTTTTGAGAGTCATAACCACCGTCTATGATCATATTATGCGGATCAACTTTCTTAAGGTTACTTTGCTACGAAGCTACTTTTTAAATACTACTTAAAAAAAATCAATACTTTTTATTTTTACAAAAAATTATCATGTACTTTTTCGATAATGCCCTACTACTGAAATTTTATAATACAGAGGAGTGCACAAAATATTTAATTCACGGCTGAACCGTAGAAAAAAAGAAATAGTATAATATTTTGGCAAGCACATTTTAGAAAGAATGGAATGAGAGAGTGCTTTAACGCGTTTATTTAAATTTATATTCTAGATTAGTGTGAACATATTTTTTACGTTCTGAAATTGTCAACATTTTTACTAGCCTAAAATTTTTTATTTAAAAGCATTTAAATGTAGCCTCTTTTAAACTTTAAATTTTGATAAAATAAAGCAATTACAATGTGTCTAATAGAATTGTGAACGACTAATATATTGGAATAAGAGCGAAGGGTACATGTAGTCAGACTTTTGAACAATACCTTAAAATTTTATTATAATACTTAACTCAAGATGATTCCAATTGGATATTCATTTCTGAATTCTTCATGCTCAATTCCAAATCTTCGACATTTCTATACAACTTTTTAAGTCCCCCATATTTGAAATTCTCTAAATGGTAAAGATTCCAAATTGTTTGATTTAGAACTTTTCTAGTTTGACAGTTAAATCGATTAACATAGAATCTCAAGTAAAAATGTATTAGTTTTAAACATTTTCAATTTAAAAAATTCAAATATAGAAGAACTTCCGAATTAAATTCGCTGTTATTTATATTCACTGGCAACCATTGTATTAATTTACAATGATTTGTAATTATTTGCAGTTTTGCACCGAAATTCGAAGACGTGTACCCCTCGAATGTGAGCCTCATTATCTAAAACTAAAAAGGAATGTTTGCACCGGTGCTGTAGCCAATATCTACTTCAAGACGACAGATATTAGCCGTTATTATTGAGAATTTTATACCAACCTTTGCCCGTAATATTTGAATAACTGATACATCGTTGTGCAAAAATTGCCTCGAGCGCGTTACAAAGAGTCGAACAAAGATCGACTCGTAACCGGTTAGTCCATCAGTCTTTCTCTCATAGCGATTATCTGTCATGGGGTATTTTCTCCTATCCATTCGCAGTATTTGGATACATCTTAGTGTCTGTGGTGGTCAATTATTGAAAAAGGGAATTTTTACACGTATTTGATTTGTCGGAGATTGTAGTTTTGGTCCGCGTTTGTTAATGAAGTACATGTTCAACAAAATGACAGAAACTCAGAGCGACTTGACGATGAAATAGTGCCACTCAGCGATGCTTTCAGAATCTATTATTCTATCCTTATGACAATGGACGACGGTTATGACATTTATTTGATACTATTTACATTTTCTGCGTTTATAGTTACTAGTTTATAGTTTATAGTTACTAAACGAATACTAAATGACACTATTTTGCATGATTCTACGTGCGATGAGGCAACTACAATATGCAAGTGCTTCCTTATTTTAGATTCATTGCAAATTCACTTTGAATTTATTTTAAAGTTATCTTGAATTTATTGTATAGTATTTGGACGATTATTACCAGCCACAGACACGCATAATGTGTTCTCGCTTATTGGATTCGAGGTACTTTTTATCACTCGTTGCTTACAATTCTAACTTCCTCAAATCACATTCGATAAGCAATCCATCCTAATCCATCTCGCAGGAATCACAGACCACTGATTCTATATTCAGCTATACAAAAAAAGAGGATCGTATTGGACGCAATTTAACAATGAAACTACTTTGTTTCGTCCCTTTTTCTTTCTCAGAAGCGAACGTTATATAGTCGCTTACACGGTTCTTTGCAATTTTTGCTTGGAACCTAGAATCACTTTTCAATAAACAGCGTAGACAAGAATAAAATAAAATAAAATAAAATGTAACAAAGAGTTACAGCTAATAACGCAACCGATACGGTCATTTGCGTTTAGTCCTTTCCGTGTATGCTTTCTCGTCGAGTAGTTTTTTTTTTTTTTTTTCGTGTAGAAGATTGACGAGATTCTTTGAGGGTTTGATTCTGTGAATGCTTTGCATCTCCTGATCAAGCGATAAAGATCGCTGATAGGGAGATTAGAGTATTCACGTGACGGAGAGGAATACTGCACTTATTTTCCCTATTGCTTTTTTGACGATCTGTAGGTTGAAACCGAGGTCGTTCGTCTCTTCTCCGGAAGCGGAGTAGTTAGCTTTTGATGTTCCACCCTGACGAATAGAAAAATATTTTGATTAAGCGGTTATGCAGCATAGGATACACGTAAAACTATCTGCAAAGAAAATATTATAACTTACAATGCTACTTGACGGCGAGAGTCTGTTTTAAGTGGCGCATAAGGTGACTTCCTACATCATGCACCTCAGGCCACTGCTGGAGCACGAACACAATACCCAACACGACAACTGTCGTTGTGAGTATGCGCACCCTGCACATGAAACAATGAGGCTTAGTACAACTGAAACAAACATGGAAAAAACAAACGAAAAGAATGAGAGAGTGCCAAATCAAAAGATGTCAATGAGTAAAATCATGCAAGTGTCTGATGACGTGAATGAAGCATGAATAATCTCCTATAATGCATTTTAATTATTAAAGATGATAGTTAGTAGTTTTCTCATTTTGAAAGGAGCATTTAAACATTCGAAAAACTTAATTTTATTATAAAACATGCTCATTTTTATCGTTCTGTAAAGAGGTTGAAAGTGATATAGTAAGAGATGAATACCTTGTTCTAAGGAAAGGCATCATGATACCAGCACCTGTGGCCACAAGAAGGAGAATAACTTGCAAGACTGTAAGGACTACATTTATTAGTTTAACAACTAACGCTCTCGCATTGCTATTATCCAAACCCTCGAGTGTCACATACTGCTGGTGTTGTTGTTGCTGATGTTCCATTTTCCAAATCTTAGTCTGACAACTTTCCAACATTTCGTGGATATCCCTCAAACGATCCTCACTCTGGTACTGAACTTTTTCCTCCATATCAGTGATCGTCTGTTTGAGATTCTCCACCTCGTTTTGATGAAGTTCGGTCAAGTCGTTTATCTGTTCTTCAAGTCTTTCGCAACGAAAACGTTCTTCTTGTAGCGCATGCGAAAGATAAGTAACTTCTTGTTGAAGAGTCTAAAAATAAGCATAAAGAATTTTATTATTGCTTCCAAAGTTGCATCTCTTACTATAATTTTCACAATTTTAAAGTTCAGAGTTCACACTGATATTTTTAATTGGATTACATTTTTTTCCAACGAACCTTGAAACCCTCAAGTTTTTCCCTCATCCGATCGAAATTCTCTCTGTGTTCCTGAAGTTCGGAAAAAATTGTTTTAAGACTGAAGGTGTCTCTGTGTCCATGACAAGTGTGTGTTTGTCCTCTGCTTCCGGGTCCACTTTCGCTCGTCACGCTCGAGCACTCAGATCCCTCTTCCGATGGGAACTTCATAGCTGCTGCACTGTGTGTTGATCCTAGGCTACATCCTCCAGGAAGTGTAGCTGAACCGTGATGAGTCTTTTCCTCTTCGACACTAGCATTATCACCATTACCTGCACGTGGTGTATCGTTTACATAAAATGTCGAGCCATCTGTGGGGACACAGAGGTCACCAGTTAGACGTTATCCAATACCCAGAGCTAGGCTTCAAAAAATTAAACTAGTTAAGCACCGTACGCTTCGTTCTTGAATTTTTATCAATTTATTAAATTAATTTCATAAACTTTTAAATCTAGGATCAATAATATCTAAAGTTAAAAATTTTTTATTTTGAAATCCACATCTACAATTTACATCTTTAAGATCCAAAGGATAAGTTCTAATAGTTTTCGAAATCGTATCACTAAAAAGTACAAATAATTTTTAAATCCATGTGCTTTTTACAACATTCTTTGTTTATTTAATTTTTTTTTTCAGAAAATTAGAGTCTATAGCTCACTAAGATAGTCAAGCAGACATAGAACAGAAAATTTTAGTCTACTAATTAAAATTTTTTTAAATTTCCAAAAGCATCTATTCAAATTTCTAGAACGAAACACAGGGTTTGAACTTACGAAACTACAATCTGATATAGTAAAAAAATGAATTCGCGTTGTTTCTATATTTCAAGAATAATTTCCGAGATAAAAACTAGAACCTAGCGATGCAGGATCCTCGTTTAGAAAGTTTTGAGAGCTTGGTTTGATCAATAGAGAAGAAACAGAACATCCCTCGAGACGATTTGGAATATTTAAGCCAACATTTTCTTTAGTATTGGATAACACGAGATTAAGATATTGAGGACAAAGAAGTTAGAAAACATTCACGAAAAGCGAAGGTACGAGAGACTCAGAGAAGTGAAGAAAGTGCAGTTCTTTGGGAGTCTCTGGGTCCAATTCCCAAAGGTGTAAAAGCGAAAAGCGTGAAAGGAAGCAAGTGGAATTCCTGTTCCTTTGAATATCACGTTAGAAGTGATCATAGTGAGAGCAGAGAGTCCAGAGTGAGAAAAACACACACCAATAAAATTGATCGCAAGTAACACAAAACATCGAAGCACCTACAATAGCATCTTATTAGTTATTACTTACTACTGTCAACTGTCATGGCAGCGAAAAATTCAAGAGCATATCAATCTACGTATTAAATCAAATTTCATATTGCAATTTTTTACTTTTAGTTTCAAATCCATTCTTTTTTTAAATTAAGCATCTTACTCTTGCTGAAGCATTCTACAATTGTTATCGATAAAGCTGGTTGTTAAATTTAAGTTCATTTCTTTACGTGTTAAAAATATTCCCAGTAGATTCGTCATTAAAATGTAATTCATTTCCGTTAAAATTTAATGTGTGGTACTCACGTGATAGAGTATTTATATTGTCAGCGCTGCCAAATTTATTCTTGATGAGATGTGCGAACTCTCGAGGCTTTGACATCACACTCCTGAAGCGCAAATTAATATAGTTACTATTTAATTAGTTTTTTGGTAATTTTATTTTCAAGCGGAATTTTATTTAATTTCTATTCTTCTATTAATGTTTCATCATATAATTTCATTCAAAAAACTTTAGAATTATTTAATTTCGTTACATAGCAGTATGTCCCTTTTTGAAATAGAAATATGGCTTAAATCCAACACTCATAAACTTTAAATTGAAAAGTGTCAAGTTATTTGAAGTTGCAACAAATTTAGAAAAAGTAAAATGAAGAGAGGAAATATTACAAAAGAGTGTCAAAAATTATTTTTATTTAATATGTAGTTTGCCTACAAAAGCCTCTAAAATGACAAACTTACCCTGAAAAACCAGTGATTCCATCCCTAATGTTACCTCCTACATTTCTGGAAGAGAGTTAGATAATTAGAAAGAGAAATACATTTTAAAAATGAATAATAAAGTAAAAATACAAATACATACTTCAGTCCTTGCCCCATATCTCGAAGAACTTCCCTGGGTTGTCGATGACTCGCAGGGGCCCCGTTTATCTCATAATTTTTTAATTTCTTCGTGTAACTATCTAGTTTTTTCTGCAGTTGTGAAATGCTATGCGCCGATTTCTGATTCTTTTTCTCAAAAACAGTCTTGATTCTTGTAAGCTGCTGCTTGTCTGCACTTGCAGCGAGCTTTAGATACTCATTTACATTTTCTGAAAAAATATTTGTAAATATTAGATCCTACTTAAAAACTTTTTAATAAAAAATAGTTCATCTCTAAACTAAGTTTTTTTTTTCGTCACACGTGTTTTTATGCAGTCTCATTTTTATGCAGATTACGTTCAGTTTCATTCTAGATCTGAATGTTAATTAAGTAAACAATAAGTCTCGCAAAGCACATATAGAATCTTAACCAAAACAAATGATCTCATCGGATGATTTCATTTAGTGAATCAATGGCATTAATTCTTTGTTATCTATAACTTTCGATAAGTATTGAGTTTACAATTCTCATAGAATTTTGGAAACTATTTGGGTTTTTAGAAGTAGAGTGTCTTACCGTCTCGTGTAGTTTGTTCTATCCGAATCAGTTCTCTTGTTCTGGCAATTTTGCTTTGAATATGTTCGATAGCTTGACGAACTCGCGTGGCACTTGAGTCAACGTCATCATTTATCAATTCTGTCGATCCATTCGATAGGAACGATTGCGTATGGTGGTGTGACTCCTATGACAGAAATAATTACATGACTATGCGTAAACTATCAAATTCTAATCGTGCTAAATGTAAATGTAATGCTAAATGTACTATTTAGCAAATTTAGAGAGACTAACAAGTAATTTATTCTCAAAAAAGTCAATCATCTTCAAATCTGTTTTTGTTTTTTATGAGTCTTTTTAAAATTCTTAGTGATATAGAAATTGTCTAATCCCGAATTTTCAAGTCTTACAATTCGTTTCTTTTTAAACAAAATTGGTCCAGACCTACGACCTTAAAACCTATGCTTTAACTTCTTTCCTCTAAAGAACTCCTTTCACGATATCAATCTGAGTCATTTGAAGCATTATGCAAATGAACTCTTCATTCTTTAACCCATGACCTCGATTGCACGATTATAGTAGATGATCTTGCAAATTCATGGGACACTCGCCGCATGCACAACAGAATGCATAATGTGTTGCCGTCTTTGAATAAAACGTTATGCAACCCGATGAAAAAATTCCGACTGAAGATTTTGCGATTGCTTCAATTAAAAGTCATGAGTGCAATCGGAGAAAGTAAATGACTGAATCGGAAAAGTGAACGGTTCAAAGAATATGTGCTGATTTTATTCAATAGTTTTTGGAACGTACTCCCTCCTCGTCAGTAGGTGGGTGAACATTTGGCACAATCTCTTCAGGTTCGGCAGTGACTGTGCTGGTGTTCGAGTCCTCCATGGTTTCGCCGGTTCGTACTGCGGCACCCGGTGATCTCTGTCGACTATTGCTCTTCATACCGGTACCACCCCCTCCTCCACAACTGCTACCACTCCCCGTGCTACCTTCTCCTGCCTGATGACTGAAACACAAAGTTCACTTTGTATTGATATGCAAATAACCACAAGTCAAACTCTCATTGACTTTATAAAATTATGAATGACAGATTTATATTGATTTACTCCAAGGAATTTGGATTATATGGTAAGGTCCACAGAGATTAGATTGGAATTTCTATCAATTCTTTCGCTTTTAATTCGAAGGCTTCAGAAATCTTAGCCAATTCACTTTAAATCTACAATCTGCAATAGCAGTATTCTAAAAATCTAAAAAATTTAATCTAAAAATAGAATTCTAGAAATAGTAAGTAACTTAGCTTTTTTCTTTCTCTCTCTAAAGAAATATAGAAAATCTAAAAATATTTGAGCAATAAATACAAAATGAATGTCAAGGTCACTTTTTTATCAGAATTTGAGAGTTAAAAAGCTTGTGTAAAAATTGTGCTAAGTGGAAAATTAAATATAGAAACGAGGGGATTTAACGTGATATTTGCCGTAGTACTACTACTTGACACTTTTTCAATAATTGTGTTCATAAGTCTCTAATCGCACGAGACACAGTGCATCATTCAAGCATCACTTGGTCTATGCTATCTATATCCTTTGACAAAGGAGGGTCACATCGCGATGCTTGGATTAACATAGTCTACAAAGAGTTTCAATTTCATAAGCTTCTACTGCACAACGGAAGGATAAGATTCATATATATATATATATATATATAGAGTCCACTTTATGAATACTAATCACAAAAGATAACGTTTCGAAACACAATGCTTTCTTTCAAGTATTAATTACCACATTTTTACAAAATTCCTTTGTTTGTAATATTGAGAGGGTGATAAGAGCAAAGTACCGTTTCAACAAGAAGAATAGTCAAGATTTTTAAAGACTTTGGAAACTAATTTTAAAACTTAGATAATTAAAAGATTAAAAGAGGAAAATACTGTAAATCTAATCAATTTTATCATAAACTATTCTTGCTGGGACCGAGGTCTTTAGTCACAAATTATTTTATTTTACTATAGTAGGCTAGCTAGGGAACTTAGTGGCGAATTTAAAACCTATAAAACATAATGAGTTGAACTCACACCGCAGCATTCCGGGCTTTCGGTGTGTGATCCACGATGGCTGGTGATTGTTGTTGTTGGTTTTGAGATCCAGGAGCGTTTCCTCTATTAGGCGAAGCACTTCGTGAGCTGTTTTTGCTTGACGAACTCACCATCAAGCTAGCCATTCCTCTTTTTCTCGAGCTGATCTCGGATGATAACTTTGCATTTGCTCTCAAGTTTATGCTGGACCTTGAAAAAAATTAGTTTTTTTATAGTTAGATATGTTTCATGTCTACTTATCTACCTATCAGAAAACTCAAGAAGAATAATATTTGAAAACTTATTACAGAAAAGAAAACAGAGGAAATACATCCTCTTTTGAAGAGGGAACGTATATTTAATTATTTTCAATCTTAAATAATGTTTCCTAATCCTATGGCATAGAAAATATTTTGATAGAAAATCTTAACCACGTCTTTTAATATTTCGTTCTCAGTATAATTCACACGTGGAGAGTGTAGTTCTAATTAGCCTGGCTGATAACTCACGCCACTGGTCACTATTGTGGTACGAAGGCGAAGCGAGAATTTATTTCTGGAACGATTGTAGAATAGAGAATGAACTAAAGCTTTTAAACGCTTTTAAACTACTTTTTCTTGAATAAGTTGAAGGTATGAATTGAGTCTAAAGCAAAGTCTAAACCCTACAAGAGTGTTTTTCATATCTTATCGACTCGCACTTATAGATCAATCGATTTCGTAAAAAAAAATATCAGACGATAACATTTTTTGTCGTTGAGACATTTTCATGTTGGAAACAAACTTATCGTTATCAATATTTCATTCAATAATTCAGTGTGTAGTGGATATCAATTTCAAAATAAAATTCTTTCCAATAGAGAGGGAGTGAGACGATAATCTGTTATATATAATAATCTGTTATATACTTTAAAAATATTTATTTGCAAATTCAAACAAATCGTTCGTATTTAAGACAAACTTTCAGGTGAAAATTTATTAAAATTGTTTGTCTCTATTGGTCGGAGGCTTTCTCTTCTAATTAGATATTAGGATAAACTTTCAAATATTCTAAATTCTTAGTAAGAAGGCGCGTAAAAGTATTTTCTCATTGGTAATCAATTATAAGCTCTAAAAGTGTATAAGCCAAAACAATTTTTTATAAATAACTTGCAATAAGTTTACTGAACTTGTTTGGGCAAAAAGAGTGTAAAAAAGGATAGTTTTTCTATATTCTGTTTTCAGTATATTAATCATCAGTGGTTAGAAGCAAAAAGAACGTTAATCAGCTTTGTAGATAAACAATTTCTTTATCAAGTCTCACAATAATTAGGTACTACTCTATTTTTAACTTTTATTACATCTATAAAGCATAAAACAAATATGTGAATATCAAGCAATTAGAATAAGGAAAAGATTTTTTCCATGTTTAATGACTTTTAAACGACTTGTAGATTCAATGACAAATTATAGACGTCAGGTTCATCGTTAAACTAGCAATTTGGAAAGTTTTAGAATATAAAGAACGTTCGAACTTTCTTTTCCTTTCAAAAGGGCTTGTGACTTGTTGAAGGCAAATGATATTTTGCCTAGAATATGAAAGAAAAATAATTTTAAAAATAAATGTGAGGTTTGTTTTTAAATTGACTTTGGACTTTAAATTAAACTGCTGCTATTTTTGTTAAATTACCAAATCTTTAAAGACATTCATTTACAATTTCTGGTCCGAATTGAAATCCTAATTATCATTTCTCAAATCCATTTTAGAATATTATGTCAACAAAATGGATTTAAAATTGATTCTATAAATCGTGATTAAAATTCAATCAAACAGAAATTCGAGTATTCGCTCCGTCTGAGAACTTTGACTATATGGTTGCTCCATTTATTGTTAATTTGTACACCACAGTTCGACACGGAAAGAATATAACACCGAGAGAAATGCGGATACGTAGATATTATAGTCCTTTGGTACTTTCCCCTTGTAGATCGTAATTCACAACTAACCCTGACCCCAGAGTGGAAAGAGAATGCAAGAGGAAAAAGAAAGGAATGAAAAAAGGCAGGCAAAACCATGCGAGTCACTGACCTGTCAAAGTCTGAGGCGTGTTCTTGGTGATAATGTTGTTTTTTAAATTCGTTGTCCTCTTCCTTGGGAGAATTCCAGGTCGCTCCCGACGTCGTCGTCGTCGTTGACAACGGCCTTTCTCAGTCTGACACATTCAAAAGGACACCGGACAATGTAGCACTCATACACAATTATGATTACGATTAGCCGTCGCACTCTATTCTTGTTATAATCATCAATTATTTACCATTTAATATCACTCCACTTGCACTCTGAGTAATCTAATAGCTTGCACTGAATGTTGCATTAAAATCAAAGTTCCGAGAGTGAATTAAATGATTTAAATTCTTTGAAAAGTGACTAGCTCACGCCAAGAATAAGAGGAATGAGTCCTGTCAAGTGTCACTCGTATTTCCAAGTAGAGAACTCAGAAGATCATCGCCGTCGCCGTTCGCTTCGCGGGCGTGTCATTGTCATTTTTTCGTTCTCAGTTGGTTAGCACTCGTCAGTAATCAGACAATATCCATAATATAATTGCGCATGTACTCATTTGAGATCTTGGGGAGAAATCGTGCAAGGCACCATCCCGCCGTCCTCGAATATCATCGAATATTTTGTAGTTGATTGTAGATGTTTTCAGTTCGAGATTCGAAAGTAGACACGAGTTTCCAGAGGCAAGTTGTCGAAAGTGGTTAAGACTTTTGAGAAGGGAAAAGTGTTTTATTGAGTAAAAGATGGTTAGGCAGGTTAAGAAGGACGAAACTGACAGAAACTGGGTAAACTGGAGTGTCGCCCTGACCACGATATTCGTCGAACAACTTTTGGGGATGTCTAATTCCTGGGAAGTTTATGGTGACTTCTGTCTTCTACTAGTCACTAGTGCTGCTCACTTCTGCTACACTCGCATACGGCTACGCCGCCAATCCGCCGTACACTCGAACATCGAGCAAATACGAGGAACTTCGGCCATTTTCGGCTCGCGTCGAAAACGATCGACTGCTTGTAAATACAGGGTAATACAGGGCTGTAACTTTATGACCGTGGGCCCTCTATTACTTGTAATCCTCATCGTTTTACGGTGTCCTAAATATGTCAAAATATTGAGAACTGTCGATTTATGAATTATAAGTCAAATTAGGAAGAAAGAAAGGAAAATAAGTGAAACGGTAATATGAAGGATAATATTAATAAAAAAATTCAAAGTAAAAAAATTAAATTATATAAAACATTAATAATAACGCTTTCCAGGTGGAATTAATAAAATCATGAATATAAAAATCACGAACAATTTTATTAGATGTCAAATGCAATAGTTACAATTACATGATAAATACATAAAAGTAGAATATATATTCTTCTATATATAGCTTCCACCCAGGTACATACGAAATTACATATATACAAAATAACGAGTTCAATTAAATAAAGTCAATATTAATTCAAGTCATCAGATCAAAGGTCAAAGATCTTGCTGTTGACTTTCACTAAGTTGATTTAGCTTGTCAAGTAAGGAATGCCCAAAGGAATTTCTGTACTCTGGGCTGACAAAATCAAGCAAACTGTATGGAGTTTCGAAATACTTGTCCCCTTTGTTCGAGGTATCGTCATGCCGTTTGCCAATTATAGTGAATCCAGTTCCAGAAAGTTGTATACAGAATTTCAGGCCTTCAAGGGTCGTTAGGTTCAAATAAATACAACGATTCGTGCTTCGGAGTTTCTCGGAAACAACCAAACTGCGCACGTTGTTTTTCACGTCATCAATGACAGCCTGGGCTTCCAAGTTCCACTGTTCTGCGTCCAAAATTCGGTCCTCACCTTCGTCATTCATTTTGTCTCTGAAATCAGCTAACTGCTAAAACAGCTTTCGAAAGGTCCACAAATTCCTACTCCCCTTTCTTCACTAATAAGTCAAGTTTTGGCTTGGGCTCCGACGCTCGTGCTTGGCACACGTGCGGTATGTGCAATCATTTTTATCAACGAAACACGGAAATGGATCTTCTTCTCACCTGAAAACTTTTGCCAAAATTGTTTGTATATACGTATTGTGTACATGGGTGAATAATGAGAGTAGTGTCAGAACTGTATAGAAATAGGACTAACAAACACTAACACATAAACATGGAGAGTTGGAGCAGTTGGAGACAGGAGAGTGCTCGTAATCTGGGAATTGTAAAATCTAAGTAAAATCTGGTAAAATGCAAGAGTGCGTCTGAAACGTAAAATTTAATGCATGGCTCGACATCTGGTGGTGGAGAGATGAACTAGGTATTGGCGCGAGACCAGTAGCGTAATATTGAATAGTGTGAAAAGTGCAATTTTCTGAGAAAAAGAATCAGTTCGTAAAACTGGTAGTTTTTCATGACCAATAATTGCAAAATATGTTTCATCCCTCTAGCTGATGGAAAATAGTCATTCTAACCCCCTGAATATAAAAAATTTCGATATTTCTAAATTTCTATAATCTTTATGGTTTTCTATAAATTAGACGATGGATTAGAGTAAACTATACAGTACTTAAGAAACAGACTTGATAGATTTTATTTAAATTTCATACATACGACTTTTATTTACATTTTTACACTTGAGTATAGAATAATACAATTACGAAGTAGTGGTGTTAATCAAAAGTCCTACCAATTTTTTCAATTATCTTTTTACTGACTGAACTAAGCATTTTAATATAAACTATAACTTCGCAATTTGAACAACTCTTGGTTATTTTATATCAACAATATTTTATCTTCGAAAGAGATTATTTATATTTGCTGATTTGATGACACGTTAAACGATAGGTTACTTAAATTTAAAAAATATAAATTATCGTTAACTTAATTTTTTGCATTCTTAAGAATCAAAAGCTTAAAATAAGATATAAAAGTATCAACTTTCATTGTGCTCGAAAATATCTTCATAAATTCACACAATTTTACATAAATCTTTTGTTATAAGAAATCCGTTATGCTTTTCTTTTTCAGAAGGCCCAATTTATGTCCCGTTCGTTCCTATATTAGATAGAATAATCGTATATTTACTGAATATTAAGTAGTGCGGTACACATGTACAAAATATATATACATAACTTTGTGATTAACAAGACATAATGCGCTCTGGTTACGCCTAACGACTTCAGGAAATAAAAATAGAATTTCACATTCAAGACCGAGTCAGAAATTAGTTTACAAATCTAAAAATAATTATTAACGAGTAATATTTACATCTTCAAAAGGGTTCAGTACTCATTTTTTGTAATAATATTGAAAATAAGAGAGCGCTTGGTATATTTTCGTAAATATATATCAATAGGATTTAAAATTTTTAGTTTCAAGAGAAAATATCCTTTTTACTGAAGGAAAGTTACGATCCTGAAGTGATTTTCTAGATATTTAATTAACTGAATATTTTAAATGAATTCTGTAACAAATATTTTTTTTAAATCTGGTGCAGATCCACCAATATCATGCTTGCAAATTTCTCCACTGTCAAGATAACTGACGTCAGTATTTTTGAGAATGCTGCGTAGACTTTCCATTGAAAGATTCGGCATTATTGCATTTCCACTAATCTTGTCTATGTCGTTCATTGAAAATCCTGTTGTAGTTTTTTTCTTGAGATGATATAATTGTATAACTGGTTTAGTGTCTATTCTGTCCTTGAAGCTGTTATCCGTTCCTAGACTTGCTTCCTGTTCTATTACTTTTGGGGTGAAAGATCGCATGTTCCCTTTGCTCTCGTTTCCTCTTTTTGGAGGCAGCAATTCAACCTAGAAAGAAAAATGGTTTCATAACTGACTCTCGAGAGAAGGAATCATTTTTCTTTGCATGATTCCAGATATTTGATGGTTAATTAAATATATTTCTAAAGAAATCTCTTCATATTCTTCAGATATAAACTATTACGAAAAAAGTTTAGAAAGTCGAATCCTGAAGACTTGCTTGCTTTCTCATCCATAAATATGATGGTTCGAGCGAGAAGAGTGAATAATACAAAGCTTTTAGACGAGAATGAAAACGAGTTTAAATTACTTTTCAAAAGAAAACCAATTTAATCAATCGAATCAATAAACATGAGTTTAAATAAAAGGAAAAAAATTATGAAAATGAAAGTCACCTTGGTTCCTTTCCTCTGGAAGAATTCAAAGTCATCATTAGCCACGGTGGTCACTGAACAGCAACTTCTGGCTCTACTTCTGCAGGAGCTCATGGTGTCAAAATCTCCACTCTCAAGGTCACAGCTTTCGTCATCCGAGGATTCATAATCTGCATCATGATCCTCGGTATTTTGCCTGGAATGCAGAGCTTGCAACTGATCCCTTCTAATGACGTCCTTTTTTATATCATATGTCCTCGAGTCCATTCCTGGGCGAGGAAACCTAGCAAGGTTGAAATATTTCGCTTTGAAATTTTCAAACTGCACTGAACTGAAATTCGAATTTTTGAGATTGATGTTTAAATGATATTATGGTGAGAGAGCTAACAATGATATAATATTCAAACTTATACATACCTCACTTGATCAAAGCTTTGATTTCTTCTGACAGCATTCCTCTGAAACTGAATTTCCTCAGATCTATTTTTCTCCAAGCCTGCTACTAAATTTTCCAAACCAGGAACACTTCTATCAATTCTCCTGGGCACTTCCTCCCGAATTTCATCCAAACTTTTTGTAAATTTTCTCTTGGAAGGATCATCGAGTTGCACCAGGTTCTCCAGGTTTTGTCCGAAGACATCAGTACTCCCGATCTTTCTTCTTTTTCCAAATTCAAAATTTTCGTGCTCTCTGACCCTTTGCTCAAAGGATGTTTTGGTGGATGGGTCTACTCGTGGTTCGAAGGTTGAACTCGTGAAGGACGCTATTTCCGGAGGAAGAGATCCATAGACATTCTCTTCGTTTGTAGATTGTGACCTTGGATAATGCTGAATCCCCATGGTGATAGTACCAGTTCTTGCTGTAAAAGAAGAAGATAATTCGTTCGAGTCTAAAGCCTTTATCTTATCTTTTTTTGAATTCAAATGAAATTATTCTAGTCATAGTTGGATGGAGGAATGTAAAAAAATGTGGCACACCTCTATTCTGATGATTGTGCAATCGCCCGTAGAGACTTCCGTTTGTGAGGGGGAACTTCAGACCGTGATTCAGATTCAGTTGCAATTTGTACTCAGCATCATGCTCAAAATGACGGAACTTACCATCTATACTGCCTAAGTTGGGGTGCATGGAACATAAAATAAAAGGACATACTGTAGTTTTTTGGTGATGATATTCCTATTACAAAAGTTGACGCAACTTGGAATTAATTATCGGGGAAAAATTAATGGCAATGAACCAGAGGAAATAGGCTTTTGTCAATGTTAGGAACTAAGGATTTCCAGTTGATGGGCAACTAAAAGGAAGTAAATTTATCTGCATTGGAGAGTCTACAGTTGCTTCGTGATTTACATGTTGGTAGTTCAAAATATTGCGTTCTAAATTAAAATCGATATGCTCTCAATACTCAAACATTATTATTTTCATTGTGATGCACTTTTTGTAATGCAGCACAATGGTGAAAGTACATCTGTGATTCACCTTAATCTGATTTCTATTACCATATTCTTCAACAACCATGGAATATTTTTCAATACAGATTTAACATCTATAAAATTTCTCTCTTATAAAATTAATTCCTAATATTATAATATGTTTATCATTACTTAAACGTACCGTGCGATATTTTTAATGCATGATCCTGTTTCGTGTAGACCTTGGCCACATAACGACAAAACATTTTGTCAAACATTGCAAGAAAAACTGGAAGTAGTGTATCTCTTAGCAAAGGCAGCCAAGTGGCCAAATTTTGTGGTGTACAAAAATTGCTCAGCAGTTGCGGCCAAACAGAAATGATCTGAAAAATAATGTTATAAAAATAAGTAGTAAATATCCATATGAAAGCCAGAAAGGAATGTAACAGCCAAAGCAATAAAAACAGTAGCCATGCAATTTTGTTAATCGTTAAATCTCAAGTAGTTTTCTGTCTCAGTTCCTCTTATTTAGTGCAGTAACATGGGTGGTTTTACACTTAACATGCAAACCACATTCTTGAGCGTCAGGTGTCGATGCTCAAAAGAGGAAAACTATTAAATCTAGAAAGAAGTTCGAAAGAGACAGCTACTCCATCAACGTGTGCAAAAGCGAGACCGAGGACGAGTATACATGCTTTCGCCGGAAAAGTCATCACCGAATGAACTCGGATTCTTTAACGGCCTCTTCCTCATTCCTGAAATTGTTCTCCTTTTTTGCTCTCTTTGTGCAGTATTTATTTAATCTCGGCATGTTAACAACACACGTTATGTAAATAACTTCTCTCTCTTCCCTATACATATATACTAGCGTAATATAATTATTATAAATTATTTCCTCAATAGCTATAAGGAACATTCACGCAATTTCATCTAGGAAATGCTGGGAAACTAGTGACATTGTTTTTCCACGCGATAATTAACTAACTTTATCATTTTCGAAACGCTATACTGCTATTTTGTTTAAAAAAATGCTTGCAGAATTTGTTGAGAACTGATCTCTTTCTTTCACTTATGTGATCTCTCAATCAAAACCGTTTCTCTCACTGCCCTACATCATTTCTTTTCTCGTTACAAGTCAATAGAAAATTCTTCGTAAATGAATCTTACTTTCGATTTTATATTACCTACAGCCGTTCGTCTTCGGTGAAAACGCTTCTGTTGCGCTTTCAAAAGTCCCTGCGCACATTGAAACACTAATATGTAAGTTCATGTGCGATTATTTATTCGCGCGGTATGTTTACTTTAATCAGTACATGCATATTTATGGCAAATGTAAATATACATAATGTTTACCTTATACATATACATCTACATTTAAATGCATTTTTGTATATACTAATTATTAGTGTAAAATGTGAAATATTATATATATGGTATATATATAAATATATAAAAATTGAGAGTGTATAATTGAAATTTTATATTCGCTTATAAACGAGAGTGTGTTGAAAATATAGCCGCGTGTTACGTGAGTATAAGGCAAGCCGGTCTGGTTCGTGGTATGAAATCGAAACTAGTGTACTTAATTAGAAAATAGCACGCGTTAATATACGCCAAAGTCGACATGTAACTCCCTCACATACTAGATTATGATGAGCACGTCACAGTTTCTCTCGATGTCTAAACATATATCTATATATATATGAATGGCTGTAATATACGATTTCAAGCTGGGCAGTATACTACTCCTGAATCTTAACAAGTGGATTTCTTTTAATTGGTATCTACTTATCGCTTAATCAGTACAAACCCTTTTTATAGGAGTTAGGCACGAAATGCGCGAGCTGCATATGTGAGAGTGAGAATTTAATTATTAGGTTAAGAATTCTTATAGCATGTCTAAAAAAATTTTAAATATGCCACCACATAAAGATACTTCAATACACGAAATCAATTATTATAATCAACATTGTTTACAATCTGATTACAACTATAATTTTAATACAGGAAATGGACAATAATAGGGTCATAATAAAATCGCATGATTATATAATTCATTATGTGCACTAAATCAATAATTTATGGACTCTTGTTTCCTTTCTGTAATTGTATTTGAAAAAAGAGGTGAAAATTGTTGCAAAAGGCTGAATAGGAAAAGACCATTATCGGCTGGTGCCGATATAATAACTTTTGAGTAAACTTATTATCTCGATTGCATTGAATTACTTAGCTCAAGGTAGATATTTATTTTATAGTAATTCACTTCTTGCAAAAAGACCTGTCAATAAAATGGTATTTACGATTTGAAATAATAATTAAAATGAAAAATAATTTAAATATCAGCTCCTTAGAAAAATTAGATCAATCATAAAATCTTGACTGTAAGAAACTCGTTTTTGAATTAAATTATAGCGTCCTTCTAGCTAAGTACCAATTTAATAATTAAAAATGCGTTTTCTTTTTTTCTACTGAACATTTTTCAAGCATGCTTTTCGATATAGATATCTTGATATTACTGAATCTAATGCAGGATTCGGTAATTAAAAATGGAAATATTAGTTAAGAGGCATATTAGAAAGTGCGATTTCAGTCTCCAAGTTGCAGTTAAGAATTAAGTAATTTCTTATTTCTGATCTTTATTTACAAAATATATGTTTACAATTTCCAAATTGAATGTGATAGAAAGAAAACGTTACGTAAATCATAATTACAGTTATATGGCAAACTTAACTCGATGAATTCCTTATTATCCGGAACACTCTTATGCTCCATATAAGTCGCATTAAAAAAAGTTCAGATTCAACTCTATTTTTATTTTATTTCACTTCCGGAAGTCGCACTTGAAGTTCAGCGAAGCCAGTTTCCGGTTCGAGTGCACTCGCACGAATATCCCTCGAATGCTACAGTAAACTTTCGATTATTATTCTTTACGACTCGGGACCGGTTTTTGCTTATTTTGTGTAATTATGATCATCGAAACTGACCATCCATAACAAGCCCGCAATAGTTCAATGAGTGAAGGTCCCATACATTTTAAGTGGTCCGCTTTCGAACCACGGTACATTTAATTTCAAAAGAAGTAAAAAATGATTTGCTAATTAAGTTGATACTCGTCTGCTGTATAAATTACATGTAATAAATGTATAGGGGCAAACTGAATGTCAGAAAATGAAACGAAGATTTCGAGATCATTATGATGGATCGTTCATAATCTGTTAATAACATGGGGCATATCAAGATGAAGTAGCTTATAGGAAAATGCAATCCATTTCTCTCGTTAACGATAGAATCTACAGTTACAAATATTCTGCAAGTATAATCTGTTGTCTGCGATAATAATTTGACCGTTCAGTCCATTACGGCGCGGCGTTATGCTTGGCATGGTACATGCAGTTTCGTGTATTACGAAATGTCTTCGCGGTCGGAGCCCACAAAAAGTGAGAAAGAGTTGAGCCTCGCTAAATTGAAAACCTACCGGGTGATTATCGTTTCGCGCGAAAAAAAAAGTGAACGTTACGACTACTCCCGCGGGCACAGAATCAAAATTTTGTACTCTTACTTTGCACATTAAAATTAAACGAACATTCCTCTCAAGTCAAAAATAATCCATTGAGAGATAATTCGTTTAACTTTAGAATAAGTTAATCATCGAGATAGCGACATGATTTCACTTTGAAACTGAAAGAGGAGATAGTTTTCATTGTCCATTTAGGAAAGTTTACGAGACTTCATTATTATGAGACTATCATTATGAGTATGAATAAATTGTATCCAATGAGGCACTTTCTTGTCGTGTGAAGTGAATATTGAGAGATTAAGATGTGATTTATGAAAATAATTTCTATGGTGAAATTTTATTCTACAATTTTAATGCACGCGTTGAAAAATTGTTGAGATATGTGTAGAATTCTTGTGAGTCTGGCGTGGAATCTTTGAGTGTACTACTATATACTGAAATTCGCAAAACATACACGTTAATTCTCTTCTCTTTAGCCTTTGTAAATAAAAGTCTTACCAGTGTAGGAATGTTATCAAAAACATAGCAGACGAAGAGTATACTGAAGACAGTGGACCTTCCACTGGCCTCGTCGACCTGGACCTTCTTTTTCCTCAAACAGGTCCTGCTATTTGTGGAGCCACTAGTGCAGGATCCACTGGAAGGATCCCAGTGCTGTGGATGGCACTCATAAGCGCCCGAAGAATTTTTGGAACTCGCTTCCGACAAATCGGAGACTGATTTTAGCAGCTCACTCTTAACAGGTCGACACGCATTTTTAAACAGCATGACAAAGACACTCAAAAGTGAAGTCAGCATCAATAAAATCCTCAAGGAATTAACGAAAATTCCATACTTTGTCGAAATCTCTTGAGGCAGGAAGACACAAACTTCTGGTTCGAAGTTGAGAACCCCTGTTACTCCAATGCAGGCACTGACTACACTGAGACACACCAGATGATACTTGAGGTGATTTTTCGTAAGGTTCAGGTTTTCATCCCTACTAATCGCTGCGAAGATGGCGATTGACGTCAAAGTCAGTTCCTGAAGGATGCTCGACGAGTTCAGCATCCACACCAAGGTCGAACATAATTCTGCAAAATAAAATAAAAAGGGAGATATTTATGTGCCTCAAGTCACGAGAGTTGCTTCCACAAAAAGTAACGAATATAGTACCGCACGTGGATAAATGTGGACTCTGGTAATTTGAGGGGTAAAATGTTAAGAGGAGGAAACAAAAAGAGTGTTAAAAAGTGTATTGAGTATGCAGTAATTGGGTGGTAATTGCAAATTGCAAGAAGCTATAATTGTTAGTGATATAAAGGAGTAATGAAATGTGTTAGAAAAAGATAATCAGTGGACATTAAATTTTCTTTTAAATTAAATGAAAAATTATTTTTAAATTATTTTTCTGAAGTCGTACATTATTGAAAACATCACATCAACTCACACTTATTGGCCCAATTTCACATTTCAATTATGGCCATTGTGACGACACTGAAAGGTCACTCCCACTGTAGTAATTATTTTTGTTGATGGGTTTACGTAATGTAGATTATAGACGTCGCCTCGCATTGTTATAAAATATAAGCGTTTACATGAGACAATACTCTAAGTAATCATTTTGTGCACCCGAGCATTGAACCGCTTTTTTTCACAATGAATGACACCCGGACAGGTTTTATAATTAAAAAATAATATCTGATAATAATTAGTAATCATGTCATTCTGTCTATATATACTTATATTATGGTTATTCCTTGAAAGCATATATATACGCTTATAATAACTAGGTGTATGCTTATAATTATACGTGGCTAAAATAAATTGCTTGCTTCGTTTATTTACCTCCGAAGTGATTGGCTGGTCGAATTAGAGTGAGGATTGCGTATAACAGAAGTCCGAGCTGATGAGCGAGACTTTCTGAAAGGATCGCTACTGTCAGGATATCTATCCTTCTTTTTGAAGAGGATGGTTGGTTCTGGTAGATGAGCAGCGACCAGGACAGTAGCAGGATGCAAATTGGCGAACCGACGCACGTGGGCAACCATTCTCCTACCTCACTTCTCATTTCTGAAAGCAGAAAAGTACCAATTTAGGTCTATTTAAAATATATTTAGATCTATATTTATGTTATAGAGTTATATTCATTTTATTTACCATACATTTAGTGAGCTTTGAGAGTGGGGGAAGTCGTTCAAAAGAGAACTCTATCATTTACCTCCGGAGGTAAATGGCTTTGTTTTATCTAAACATAATTCTTCCATGCGCTGTTCAAACAAAACTTCAACGCAACCGGACGTGTCGAAAATGTATATTATGAGGAAGATAATTTGACAGAAATGTGAGAATACCAATAGAAATATTGAGTGTTGCAATATAACTTTTCTATAATACGGTTGCTTCATTTTTTTTAGGTAAATATGATTAAAAATATTCTATTCAAATTGCGACACACGAATGTGTTAAAATCGTAAATTGTTTCACAAAAGATACTTAGAATACATAAAAATGATTAAATTTCGAGTGCCTCATTAAGAATCGATGATCTGAGAGTTCCTGTGCTTATTTCTCGTTATATGGTAT
>JAUESI010000003.1:12359958-12406170 GCA_032275145.1 Synergus laeviventris | reverse complement strand
GCTGTGCTATGCCTGGCAATGGTAAAGTGGTAACAGTGGTAACAGTGGTAACATAAAGTATAAAGTGAAGGTACCGCTGCTCACTTTAAAGTTTAGTTGAGGAGGAGTTATCTTCGTAGCAACTCCACTTTTTTGCATTCTTTCCACGAATTCCTAGGTTTATATCATGATCAACGACTTTCCGACAACCGATGGAGGACTATTACCCGATTTTTTAGTATTGTTGAGTGCTAAATCCGTTAGGTTGGAAATAATGCATATCTCTACGTGAGAAGATGCTCCAGATGCAGTCTTCCTTGTAAAAAAATGTATTATCTGGTTTTCAGGTATTTTTTTTAGGTGTTAGGCTTCATTTGGGATATCCACTTGGGGTGAAAGTACTTTAAAAATACTTTCAAGGAACGTTTCGGATTGTAGATTATTTAATGTTCTTAATGAATCACGTTTTCAAAGATCTTTTTTTTATCTCAAGTGAACTCTTAATTTAGAGGCGATACTCTAGTTTCTTCCGACCCCACTATGTAATTCTATATTTACATCTGTCTTCAACCTACTATTCTAAAATATACGTTAATGCACAGTTTAATGCTACATCTCCGCTCTTTATGCAGGTTACATATACTTCCCTGAAATAGATGGTTTGTTATTTTCTCACGACACTTTTACAAATTATCCAGACATCCAGAGAAGTATGGTACATACATTAGGGGTTGTGAAGTATATGTATTACGTAACGCCTTATAGTCTTACTGAATCATAGTATGTACAGTGTACAATAATAAAAGGACAAATTATGTTTTCTTAATCCTTAATCACAATTAATGCGATGTTGTTAACTTTTTCCTTATGTCCGTGGGACGATATAGTGCCAGCTTCAAAATAGTGAGTACTTTCTCCAGGTATTTTTTTAAAACTCTTGATCCAATTCATTAGATTTTCTATGTATACTTTTATTTCTATATCCGTAGTTATTATTCTCAGAATATATTTTTAAAAATCTCTAATGATTATAGTAGGGGTTTTCATGAAGAAAATCACAAGGTTGCTGAAAATATATTTAATTAAATGCAATATTGGTATAATAATCTTCAGACAATGTGTTCTACATTTCTATGAAGATATATAGCACATTTCTTTCGTAAATAATACATTTAAAATTTTACATTTTTTCTCTATTTCAATCTGTTCTCAGTCGATCTGCTTAACATTTGTTCAACTCTCCAGACTATATCTTACATACTTTACTCACAAATTAATTTATTTATTGTCATCGCTCAATAAACAGTTTCAATATCGTCTGTAGCAACTATTCGCATATTAATATATATATATTTATTTATTTATATAACAGTCTTATAACTGAAGCTTCTACAAGAAAATATCTCTTAAATATTGCTTCTTGTAAATAGTTTATCGATATTCATTTTTGCAATTATTGTATTGCACTGGAAAAATGATCTAAACTGACATTCTGAACGTTAAATGCAAATATAAAACAATGATAAAATAATTGGCAAATCCAATGATACGTAACATAATTCCCCAAGTAACTAAGAGAAATTCATTATACTTATTCCTAAAATTTACAACATCGATATTTTAAATTCGAAATTACATAGTATTTTTATCCTTTATGTTTATGAGATTCTAACATTTAATTCTCAGATATCATGCTTACAAAAAATTGAAATATTATTCGATGATTAATAGATGATCAAATAATGTTAATAAGTAATCAGCTTTGTACTTTGTACAAATCAGCTATGGAATATGATAAAAAAAAAAGTTATGAATGACGTTAAATACCTTGTTCCAATCTAAAGTTCGGAAATAGGCACAATCTTCGTTAGGATTGATAAGCAATAGATTTTTTCGGTTTTATCTCCACATATTTTGAATATTCTAGACTCAAAACAACGTAGCCCCGATTCGAATAAACTGTTCTGAAGGGATGGTTATAACCCCTGAAAAGAATTGGACAAATTGGTGGCTTTCCTAATTTTTTGTCATTTCCATTGTCAACTAAATCCATTAAATCTACCATTCTACATCCAGATTTTCTGAAAATTAAAGGAATTTCTAAAATACATAACTTTTAAAGGAATATCTATTAAATTGATTTTAATTACTTGAATTATTATTTTTTTATAATAGATAAAAGAGACTTACACATTTCCAAAACCAAAACACAAAGCTTCGTCCAAAACTACGTAATCAACATGAAGGTTTCTCAAAGTTTTATAAACAGCTGATGGGTCTTTTCTGCTAAAAATCTCGTAGATTTTTATTGTTCGATCTCTAAAAGTAATAAATTATAATCTGTATTCTCTGCAAAAGTTCTTCTTGTAAACTTAAATTTAAAATAGGTGTAATTTGCGTTGTTTACCTCATTTCTTTGCTTTCGTAATAAGGATTATTCACAATTGGCCTCCCAGTGGACAACATGAGGTTTGCCATAAGCGACATTTTTCCGGCAAATACTGCCGATTTCGGGGTTTTTGCTCTTATCCATTCAAATAGACCTTCCTGCTCAATGTTACTATATTCACCTAAGATAAAAAATTATATTTATATTCGCTTATTAAACTCCCATTTTCTGATATTGTTTCTTTACATAATTTCAAAGAATTATGTATTTGAAAAAGATACATACCAACATGGTTTCTTTCTTCTTGAAGTCTTTGGATTCCATTGTACGTCATTAAAGCCAAAATTAGAGCAACCAAGGTCCCTCTTGAAGCTTCACCTTTAATTCGAAATTTCCCGAGATATCTTTTTCCAGCAACTAATCCAGCAATTATGCACAAATGTGGTGTCATGAAAAGCTTCAATCTCATGATGAAAAATGCCATTACAACAAAAACTCCGCTCTGCAAAGCATTATAAGCCACTTCAGGTTCTATGCAGTCAGGATAACCTTCTTTCTTAAAATTTCTGTACCAGTAATAAATTGTTATTAGCGCAGCAAGGATAACAATAGGTAAAAGTGCAGTCATTATAATCGTTTTGTAAGTTTCGTATTGCAGGAAGTCAAATTCAGGAGCGCAGGTGTATAACATCGTGTGGAAATTTTTGAAATTCATAATCTTTGACTTCAATAGATCAAAAATGTGATTATCGTCTTCTGACTGCATGATATATGATTTTGTGATGATTGTAGAAACTATTGTAGAAATGATTTCAATCCAGGTGGTGGCTGCTGGACTGAAGAAACGAGAGATTTGTCCACATATAAATTCGCAGTACACGTAGTTTAAGAGAAGGCACCAATATAAAGATTGTGATAGAAGAGAGCCTTTGGAGTTCATAATTATATATAAAGCAGCCAATGCATGCATTATAAAAATTTTTCTACATAAGTCTTGAGGGATGATTTTTATCCATTTTAGAAAAAGTAGAACTACAATTTGGGTGAAGAAAATGAACTGAGAAAATTGCCAGGTTTCGAAGCAGCATACCATAGCTACAATTATCTCCTGTAAAGAAATGATTTATTCTTTAATAACGAGTTATTTTTTCATAATAATAGTAATACTAACCATGTATGTGCAGAATTTACTCAATTTCGTTTTGATTTCTCGATGTCTTCTTATAAATTCTGTAACTATGAACATTTGGTAAAGTATTACTGGATAGGCAAAACTTTCCCTTAAAGGTGGAGTCCATTGGATTCTCGTGCACTCATTGTGGTTATAAAAAAAGGAAAATATGGCAAGCAGTCCTCCGTAAATCGAGTTGCTTAAGTATGTAGCATAGAGAAAAATAATTGTGGCAGTAAAAATTGCATGATACCAAACAAATTCCAGGTATAAATAAATGGGCACTCCTAACCCTTCACAACTCATCACAGGGGGAAGGTCGTTTCCTCTTTCGATCTGAAATTATTATTTTTTTCCTTATAACTTATTTATAACTCATAATCAAGAGGACAACTTGATTTTAAGTCTCGACAATACCTGCCAACATTGTTGTTTTGGCAAAAGACCACTGCTTTTTCCAATATGATAAATTATTCCTGCTACTGTCTGTAAGATATATTTCATTATTAGAATAATACATAATTATAGAAATTAATAATAATTATTTTAACTTTAATAAGTTAACTCATTTTGCACCTCAGGTAAAAGACTGTATTTATGGGTAGCATCTATAACATTTGGATATTGGGAAATGTTATCAGCCTCGATTTTTGCTAAACCTGTGACGAAATTATCTGCCTCGACAATGGTTTTGTAATAGTAATAATACATTCCCTGAAAAAAAGGTATGTATTAATAATTTTTATGCGGCATCTGAATTAAATAATTACATCTTTGTATATAAAAAAGCTTGTTTGAATCCTAAATAAATAGAAAAAAAATTGAAAAATATACTTATTTATTTGCATGTTCAAATCCCCAAAATTATTTGTTAACATTCCTTATTCTATGATTGTTAATACGATAATAATTATTTGAGAATTCCCTAGTTTGTAATTAATATGTAACCATTATAATAGTACATAGTACTCAATACGCATTCCTCCGAACCAAATTACGTCATCAAAAAATGGTATATAACTGAAAAAGTCTTAATATGAATACATAAAACTTTTGTCAAAAACTACTTTCAAAAAAAGTTTAATTCAAACATAAATATATAGAAAAATTATTTTTCCGAGCGCATGAGGTCTCTGATAAAATAGACATATTTTCTCAAAAGCAAATAAATTTGTAAAAAAAATACACAAAATGACAGAGATTTATTTTATAATATTAAACAATTTTTTTACAGTTTTTTTAAAGGCGCAAATTTAAAAAAAATTTGTTAATTTTATTTCTTTAAGGTTATGTCAACTCTAACAAATATTTTTCTTATAAATCAACCGTTTATCAGTCGAAAAAAAGAAACCAAACTTGATTTTTTAAAATTTAAGTATTACCCTCATAATTATTTACCATTTCAGTTCTAAATGACATTTCTCTTTCAATATCTGAAAGATGAGAGAAGTGTCTATCATTTTCAAAAAGCGTTGACACATGCCAGCTATGTAGAAATCCAAAACCAAGCCCTACAATTACAGAAAAAAAATACTTTTTATTTTATAGATCATTATGTCAGAAATTACAAAATAGTACCTATCATGCATGTAGTTTTCATAGGGGTAAAAAAGTACGGTTACATGTAATAGCTCACCGAGAAGTGTCACCGCCATTCTGTAACAGAAGCCGGGTCGCAAATCTGCCTTTTTCTCTTCATTTTTGGGCTTTTTTTCAATTTTCGCCCCCACATTTTGAACTTCCTTCGTGGAACTCATGAGACTGTTAAAAACGCTGGAGTAATTTTATCCCAAAATGTATACATAACTATTAACTGCGGCGCTTTGATTCCAGTTTGGATCAGTTTGGATACAATTAGTTCTGAGTCTTTCTATAGAGGGAAGCAAAAACAGCAATGAAAGTGTTTCATATACAGAATGCCGGTTCGGGCGCGCTGAAATGGGTTTCGAATAGGTTTTATGTTTAATAATAAATAGTTGTTGCCCCCCCTTCCCCCCTCCTACCTCTGCTCTTACTTATATGTAATATTATAGAGGCTTATTTTAAGGTTTCATTGTTCTTGCTTGATTCATAATTTTCAGGAAGTGTTTTAGAAAGTAAATAATTAATCGCGATCCTTCTATTGATCACTATATTGATATAAGAAAGTTGTGAATAAAAATCTTTGCAAAGGGAAAATCGCAAAAATTGATCTGATGGGAACCAAATTTCCGTCACAGAATGGTACTTGCTAAAACTTTTTTATAATCGGTTTTTAATGTTATAAATATAATTATATATAGTATTGACAGAAAAATACTGTTGAATTTTGAAAATAATTTAGTACGTCAGTTTAAAGAGTTTAAAAAGTTTAATGAATTAAAAATAGATAAATAGCAGGATTTAAAAATACTCATTTTTCAGTTGATCTAATTATCATTTATTCAGGTTCGTAAATTTTTATCTAATGTTTTTCTAGTGTTAGAAAAACTATGAAGTATTCAAAAAAGTTGAGAAATACCAGAAATACTGAATGGTGGTGCTATCTCTTGAAATGAATTTGAACCTTTAAGTCAAGAAAAGTGGGTAAAGATACTTTCACTTTATACTGCATTATACTGAAGTTTTTTAAAATGTTGAAATTGGAATTATTTTTAATACTAGATTTTATAATTCAATACCCATGAATAATTGTCTATTAATTAATTTTCCGTATTCTACAAAATACTATATAGTTAATTATAACTGTAAAAAGAAATGACATCAGTTTTTCTTTGAACTTTTTTTCAAAAATGTTAAACAAAAATTTTTCTAGAATCCTTTATTTTATTTTCATCCATTTTTAATTCTAAACAATTGTACTTAAATGACAATTAAAAAATAAAAGAAAACGCAAGATTAGTGTCAGATTGATGACACTGATGGAGACATTGGTTAGAATTTTACTTTATTTAAATGAAGCGAAAATTGGTATTTTCCCGAAATAATCATGTATTATTAGGGGCATTAAAAAAGGCGCCTTCCTGAAAGTTATATAGCGCAAACGTAGATATAAAAGTCCTTACGTGTATGGACAGAGGGAAACGACGTAGGCAACACCCGGTATTGATTAGTCGCGTGGCTGCCCGTCGTGTCATGGAGGATCTCCTGCTGCAGATCATCAGAGAGGCTCAAAATGCGAAATTACAAAATTTACGAAAAGCGGCGCAGGAAGCCTCCGGTAAATATAATATCAATTAACTCCTCTTTACTTTTTTATCAAAATTTTCCTAAAACAATCAAAAGACACTCTGTTATTTCAGAATTTATGGAGAAGCAGCAAGGCCTACTACGAGATCCCCCGCATGAGTTGCGGGCAAAGTGTTTGCGTGTTATTCAACTCGCACTCGAAACAAAAAGGAGCAAATTTGTAGTCTTCGGCCTTTCTGGCCTACATGTATGTAACAATTAATTAACATTTTCCACAATTAATCTGACGATAAGAAATTATGCAGTTACGTATATATTCCTTGCACCCCCGCATATGTTTCATATAGTGAGCTTTTTTAAGAATTTTCAAAACTTTTCAAATTTATTTGTTCATAATTTCATACTTTTTTAGTCTAATGATTGGATTTTTTATATTATTTTATAAGTAGATGTTATAATGTGGGCAAAATAATTGAAAAGGTTTTTATCAGTTACGTACTTCCGAGTGATAAGTTGAATTGTGACTATAAAATAAATGCAAAATAAATGTAAATCTTTTATGATTTATAGAGAATATTAAATTATAGGATAAATATTTTTGTTATTAATTTCAGAAAATGTTGAGGGATGACAGATTCCAGTCGCCTTACGAACCGGAAGATGATTCTTTATGGTTGCCAGCACAAATGTTGCACGCTATGGGTTCCATTTTATCACAATCTGATGATACTCAGACAGATATGCTTAAAGTTAGTTTACTGTACAATCAATCTTGCCATTTTGATAATAATAGTTTTTTTAATTAGAAGGTAAAAAATGCAAAGTCCTCCGTGACATCTTAATGAAGTCTTACTTGATTTTTAAAGGTGTTACTTCAAGTCGCGTGCTCTCAATACTGGACGATGAACGGTCGTTTGATCATTGCGACATTGACGACGTGTTGTGAAGCCTTCGAAAATGGTAATCAAGCCGTGAGAACTGCAGCCCAGGCTGCAACCAGCCAAACGTTGCGGTCTTTTTGCCTCTTTTTAGGTAAGGATTCATTCGTGTTTAAACAGACTGAAGGAAGATGTGAATGAAAAAATTAAGCTCCATAATCCATATATCCAAGCAACAGTAATACCTTCAATATTATTGAATTACACAACCCTGACAGCAAGTTGTTCACCAGCCTCTTTGGTAGCCTCAAAATTATTGACTATCTCATTTCGTTCCAACCATAAATTTTGATTTTCAATCACGAATCTCCCACTTCTTCATATTTTTAAACCAGTAATGTCAGACCTTGTTTCACGTAAATTTCAGACGAGGAGTGCCAAGAAATGGACGAGAACGCCAAGCGGAACAAAAACGTTCGTGAGAGAGGAGTGTCTTGCTTCAATGAGGCGTTACCGATTCTCCAATACATCTGTTGCAAGCTGGATGAGGCCCAGAAGTAAGTTAATCGAAGACACGAAAGTGCAAGACCCTATGAGTAATTTTAAGGAAATGTTGTTGCAGCAGCGCTCGAAACGGAAGCACCGTGGTATTCTTATTGGAGTGCCTGCACACCTTGATATCTTCCCTTCCTCAGAAAATCCATACCAATTCTCACTTCACGACTTTTCTCTGGCAAAAATTCTGTCCTGCTCTGATAGCTTTTCTGGGAACGCCGAGGGTGGATAAATCGTTCACATCACGGGAAGGAAAAGAAGCGGAAGTGGGAAGAGGTTCTGGGTATTTAACAGCATCGTTAAGCTTCGACAGTCATCAGGCTAAAACAGTTTATAGGTATTAGATTAGGAGAATTTATTAAAGAGATTTTAAATGGTGTTTATTACAGCTATTAGTAACATTGTTTTAATTACATCAGCATTGGGACAGAGTTGGTGCGTCTTGTTGGATGTGTGGGACCACTTAGACCTGTTTTGGAATCAGTATTTCATAGAATGTTGCTCTATCCACCTCCTCAGCAACGCTTGGAACCTTTGAAGGCACTTAGAGAACTACTAAGAAGTCCTAGTCGAATCGTTGACTTTGCTGGACCTCTGCTTGTGGAAGAAGAGAAATCCTGCCAATTGCAAAGCGATATGGCTTTGATGAGACTGTAAGTTATCATCTTAAGATATCTACTCTTTAAATAGTAAGATACCATGCAAGATAAATCATTTATCTTTTGATTTACAGCGCGATGGATTCAATCGAAGAATCAATATCGTCTGGAGTAAATGTTCTCCATGCTAGTGTTTCTTGTATAGTTGCAATGTTATCAGCTCTGCATGAACTTTGTGAAGGAAAGGCGATCAGTCATAAGTACACTTGCACAATTAACAGCCTCTATGATGACCTCGAATCGTGTGACTATAGAGGTCCATTGACTTATCAGAGTATGGCTCGTCTTCCAAAAACCTACAGGTAACATTGAGATACATGTAAATCTGCTGATGTACTGATGATCTAGCTGATGATACTCTAGCTGATGCAGATTTTATACTTTACATTTGTTCTAAAGAAAGTCCCTATAATCAAATATAATTTTATAGAGAGCAGCTAGAGCTGATGAAGAAGGGAAACTACTCCGATTCTGAATCATCTGGACATGGACCTTCCGAAGATGGGGATTCAACAGATACAGAAGGTCCTCATGAATCTGATGAAGTGAATGAAGATAATAGTATAGATGATACTGACTATGCTCTGGAGAATGAAAGAGAGAGATTGAGACTGGAAAGGCTTCCAAAGTGTCTACATGTGGGCCGCCAAGTTGCTGAGGAGTGTAATGTGGATGTAGAACGTCACAATGCCAGAAGATTTGTTAAGACTTTAAGGTGTGATCTGATCCCGATGGTTCTTAGTCTGAGGAGCAATATCGAGGTTGACGAAGCTCTTCAGAACTTCGCTTCCGAGTACTGTCATAGTATGTGATTTAACTTTTTAAAATTTGAATGTGTATAATAAATTTGTTAAAAATTATGGAAATTTCTTCAGGTGTGTTCGCGACCCAGCAGAAGTTCCAAGATCAGGGAGATTCTAATAGAGATCCATGTTCACTACTGACGATTATGAATGCTGATGGGATCTATCTGGCAACCTATGCAGCTTTGCTTCTTAATCTCAAGTTGATTAAAATAAACTATTATGAAGAAGAAGGACGACAAGTGCCAATTAATGAGGTTTGTTGAGCTTATCATGATTATTATTCTTCTGTTTTTATTGTTCTCTAAATTTCACTAATTCTTGGATCTGGATTACAGGAACAATTCGTAGAGGAGGTGCACGGTTCAGGAGTACTGGTATATTTGTCTGCAACTTGGCTTTCGGAACTTTATCAACAAATTCTTGCTTGTAATCTACTTGAAAAATGTGGTTACAATCCGAATTCAACTGAAAATAGTGCTCTCGTTAACGTTCTCATAGGTTAGTAAAACTTTTCGATCTAATAAAATATATTGAGGATCTGCAACATCAGTTAAAACTCTGAAAATTTTTAACTTTGCTTACAGACGTTGATGGGATAAGTGGAAGTCACAGAGGTGGGCAGTTCCTTTCGGATTATCGAAGATTGGAACGTGCGCAACTTTCACGAAGTGAACCCACTCCGGAAGCTGAAGCTGGTGCCAAATTATCAAGACGAGTATTGACTTGCTGCTGGGATAGCATGGTAGGTGTTCTTGCTACAGGTTTGAACCCCTGTAAGGAAGAAAGTGGAAAAGGTATTTTGAGCAAGGATGGAGGCAGCCGAAGTGCTAAGGACACGATTGTTCTGGCTTTGGAAGGACTTCACAAAGCTGCTACGTTGAGTAATGTTTTAGGTAGGATCCTAATCTAAATAAACAATGGTGGCTCTTTGTTGGAATTTATATTATTTTGTCTTGTACAATATTTTGTAGGACTGCAAAATCGTTGTGGAGCCATATTTGCCTTGTTAGCTAAGGCAGCTTGTTCAGAACAGTCTATTTCAAAACTAAGAAGGACCAAAGATGTTCTTAGGCTTAAGTTACAGAATAGAGCCACCAATCTTCATACATCACATGCTTTAAGTATGGAAGTTCTTCTGGGTAGAGGATTGGAACTCAGTAGTCATGGAAGTGATTGCTGGCCACATGTTTTCACGTAAGTTTAAAAATTATTAGGATTATCAAACGAGGATAAAGTAGATAGATATAAAGCGTATTTGTTTTTAAATGTAGATGCTGTCTGTATGTAAGTAAACTAGAACATGATTTCTTCGGAAGAAATCAGAACCCGTCGATGCCTAAAGTTCAGCATAAAAAGGAAAAGAGAGAAACTAACAACGACTCCAAATCTAACAAGATGAATTTCAATATTGATGAAGACGAGACTTGGTAAGAATCTTCAATTTTATATATATAGTTGGTGAGACTTACTGTAATTATTGTAAAATTTTCTTTTGTTATTTTCTTTTTACAGTGTTGATGTATATAGCTTTCTATCCAGCCCCTATACCCAGAACATCGGAATAGACACAATCCCAGAGATCATTCAAGAATCGAATGCTGATAGTCAGTTTAATGGTATTCTTCCAGCAGACTATGCAGCTAAAATTATTTGTGTCTTGTCGCAACAAGTAGACAGACTTTTTGAGGATGCAGCACTCAAATTGAATCTCAGAGCTCTTTGTTCCTTCCTAGCAGCACTCTGCAAAGCAAGTAAAGACCAACTATTCAAGAGTATTGATGGAACCAAAGAAAATAGAAAGGTCTGGTGGAGGAGAAGCAAACCTAGAGAAGATGAACTGAATGTGTTGCTATTGACCAGGTTGGGAGAAGTGATGCTGAAGTGTGTCAAAAGTGGGAGACCTTTGATTCATATCATGAGGGTAAGTTTTGATGAGTTTTTGTGGTTGTTGTTTTAGTGTTTGTTAATGGGGAATTTTATTTCTACTTCTCGTTCTAGGTTTGGAGTATTCTAGGTCCACATTTTATGGAGGCAGCTTGCCACAAAGACCGTGGCATATCCAAGAAAGCTGTTCAATGCATTCATGATTCAATGACAGCTTTATTGAACGAACAAGTCGAGTTGGCTCATTTCCACTTCAACGAAGCACTTTTCAAACCTTTCGAAAATCTTCTTTGTTTGGAATTATGCGATAGTGATGTCCAAGATCAAGTAAAAAAAACTACTGATATTCTTACTTCTATAAATTTTTCTTCTTTTTCTTCAGCTTATTCTTCACCATCATCTTCTTTCCAGATTGTCAGTTGCATTTGCGAGTTTGTCGAAACCAATCGAACAGAAATTCGATCAGGATGGCGTCCACTCTTTGGAGCTTTAAGGATAGCATCAGTAGGAAATTCGGATAGTGTCGAATCAGCTCCTTTACTAGAAGTTTTCAGAGTCTTCCTTTCAACAGATAACACCCTAGTATTCGCAAATGCAGCCTTAGATTGTATTTTGTGTCTTCTTCGGCACGTCCGAGGTTCAGCAGACAGTGATAATCTAGATGATAATCAGGATATAGATATTTTGGAAGCCAGAAAAATGCGCTTATGTATCGAGAGTTTGAAATACCTTCTAAGCTGCAGTGATATTTTAGCTTCAATGTACAGAATGCCAGCTTGCCCAATCTTCCATTCTGCTCAAAGGATACCAATGTCAACTATACCTCAGTACGTAGATCCAAATATTCCTAATCTTGAGATCACTAGGTTCGACCGAAAAACTGATTCAATACACGAGATTATTCCGGAAATGTCCTACGAAGTTCTGACGAAAATAGATCCTAGTCAAACAATGACTCTGCAAAGTATGGATAGACCTAGTGGGATTTTAAGGGTTTGGTATCTACTCATTGAAGGTCTGGCTAGTGCTACTATGATATGTCCTAGAAGATATCAACCCCATGTTATTGAAACGTTCTTCCATCTTCTAAGAGACACCTTGAATGTTCCTGGACCAGCTTTTGGTTTGTATTGTGTAAACCATCTTCTTCTACCCATGGTACAAAATTGGTTGAGGAAGACTTCGAAGATTGCTAGGGGGTGGGATAATTTTGCACCGAACTTCAAGCAGTGCTGTGGTCTCACGACTGATTTAGTTGTGGACTTCATTACTCACTTACAGGGTAGGTGGTATTTCTGTACTTAAACAATAAAGAAAAGTTAAGTGAGTTAAGTCTTTAATCGGATTTATTTGAATTTCAGGACCTGATGTGGTTAAAAATGATGCATTTCTTCCGGCGACGACATTGATGTTGAAACAACTATTACTGGTGATGGCGGAATGTGTTGTCCAACCAACTGAAAGCATAGCTCGACTTGGCTGTGCTTGCATCAGGTTAGAACTAAAATAACAGGATGCAAAATATAATTATTATAGCAATCGACTGAGCACATTTTACATTTCACACTTCCTATTAAAAAGAAAAAGAGTAAGAACTACTCGTCTTTTCTTGAAATGAGGATATGAGGAATGTACGAGTTTTATCGTTCGAATAAGCTGGTTGAGCGTGCGTTGTAAGGTGATAATGAAGCTTGACAGGCTGTCGGGTGGGATAAAGTAGCCACCGATATTTGACACCCCGACGAACTCATACCCGCGCACCTTGATTTCTGTCGTCGCATTTTCTTCATATTAATGCATGGCACGCATCCACCGGTAATTCTATCCCCTGGTGACGGGGTATCGTTATATAGCCGTATACCAACTATCCTTAAAAACGAAGCAGGTTCGCGGAGAGCGACTAACAACAACCAGTGAATGAGGAACGGGATTTTGCTTGAAATCCTAGTCTTCGATCAGAACTTCAGCAGGTCCATAAAAGCAATGCGACTTCTTGAAAAAAAATTAAAAATTGCTAGGACTCGTCTTTCCAATGGTCTTTGCGGTTTTAGATTTTCAAACTAGATTCAGAATAGAGAAATGCTCTTTTTTAAATATTTTTTGTAGAAGTATCAATTGCGTTTGATGTAAAACAATTTTTCATGAGATAAGTAATAGTTGGTTAGTTGTATTGGTATAAATTTAAAAATATATTTTGACACCTGTTAGCTTGGCATGATTATTTACTTTTATAATACTAATTCTGTTTATTATGTAAATTAATAGGCACGTACTGCTGAGCAGTGGTCCAAATTTGACATCGGAGCAATGGGAGGTTTGTGGCGTCGCGTGCTATAGAGCTTGTTCAAACTCTCTCCAGGAGTTGCATCAGCTGACGATGGCTTTCTCACCTCGTTCGGAATCCTTCTACGGAGATGTTGCTCAAGTTAAAGTAGCGGCGCGTCGAGACGCCTCGGCTGAGGAATCAGAACGTTTGAGACAACTGGCTTCCCAGGTCTGTACTCGTTTACTTGTAAAGTCATAGTAACATTCCATTGATAAAGTGCGCAGTAATTAATCTACGCCAGAAGTAATTAAACAGCGCCTGCGATTCTGCTAATGGGTACTTACTTATATAAGCTAAAATCCTTGCTATCAACAAACATTCGCATTCTTTGTTTCAAGTTAGGTTTTTCTTCGATTAATTTCAAGCGGAAAGCATATCTTTGCTCTATTCTCTCAGCTGATATATCAATATTAATTAATATTAATATCAATTTAAAACAAAATAGCTTAATTTTTTGAGAATGGAATAAAGTCGTGAAATAGGCAAATATGCTTTCCTCCTGACCTGACTTGCTCCCAGGTAAGCCAGCTGCGAGAGATATTGACTGCCATCAAGAGGCAGAGTGCGGCGTCACTGCTTACAACACCTTTCCAGGATTCGATGACGATTGAGACGACATTGATTGACCAGCACACTACTTCCTACCCCGTCGGTTGTAGGCAGCACACCACACCCCCCGATTACACTAACACTACGTCGAACACGGGCCCCCATTGGCTCTAGCCGTCCACGGTAACTCTCGTCATGGATTTTAAATTTTCGATCCCCCTTCGGTTTTAATTAACCCCGTTTTAAAACGTGATACGTAGTCCTCAAAGTCCAATGTCTTCAACGTCAGAGTCATCGATACCAATTGTCGGTAGGCCAAGACCCTAGTTAAGAAAATCAATTTTGAGTTATGGAAATTATACCTGCTTTTAGAAAATGAATTTGATGCTTTATCCAAATTGTACCCTGGCTTTAGAAATTGGCTTTTGAGCGGTGGAAATTTCTTGAAGTAAAATATTTGAGGAGATTATCAATTGGTGGAAACGGCCTACCGATACTTTTTTGATTAATCAGTTTGAATCACCTTGAATCACTTTAATGCACTCGCTGGTAGAAGGCACAGGAAATCCAGCTGTAGGATCTCACTGACTGGGTCCTTCTGGTATTTTTTAAAATTATTATTTGTTCGCATCATGGTGTCTTGAATCTTAAACAAAGAAGGACCCTGTCAAGAGATAGATATCATTGCGTTTGAGTGGCACGGTCTTGCGAATCACCATTAAAATCCATGGCTTGAGACCATGGCTAGAATATCTCACTCTCAAATACGTGCAATAATTTTGACTGCATAATTTACATATTATGACACCTCTCATAGAAAATATGCAGCTTTAGTAGTGCGCGCACATTTTTTCGGACGAGTGGTTTTTAAATTCACATTTCCAAACATTAGTCATCACCGTTGATACTCCTCTGTTTGTCCTCTTTTATACCAACACTAAGAATAGTTAGATACCAGATTAATATTATTTTCTGTATTAACCATAGCATTTTTAAAAAGTCAATGTGGTTCTCAAATCTCGTCTATTAAATGAGTTATTATATCTCTTTAATCAAATGATAAATTAGTACTGGAAGGTTTCAAATATTTTTAATTGACTAGATTAGAAAATCCAGTGACTCTCGCTTTCCCGAAATGTCTCTTTAGCCCCTGGTAACATTTATTCTTTTAATATTGTGTCTTAGGTATTCCTCTTAGAGGAGCAACGAGCAGATGACGCTTTAAAGTCTTTTGATGGCAGATCCTATGTCTTCCTGCTGTACCCACCATCAATTGAAACTACTCTTAACCCGGATTTGTTTATAGTAAGGGTGCACTTGAGAGCGTTAGTTGTTGGACTTGTGGTTCACCAGATGCTTCTTCACTGCATTGCAAGTGTCCTTCTTCAAGGCTCTGGTCCTCTGGTACCAAGGTACATAAATATGATCAAAACTAATAATTATTCATTAATTGTATTTTTCCACAAATTATTTGATAACCGAGAACTTATCCCTTAAAGATAATATTCATTTTTTTCAGTATTTCTCATGTAATTCTGAGTCCAACAACCTCATCATCAAAGCTACCAGCATCTGGAAACTTATTTCACTTGAAGCCCCATCACATAGACACTTTCCTCGCTGCCTTAGACCTTTCCTACTCAGCAGCCCTAAAGTTCGATGCACGACCAAGTCTCAAGTTTCTAGTTCAAAAGGTAGCGAATCTTGAGAAGCCTGCTAACCTTTATCGCCAAGCTGGAGCTTCATGGATGATCAAGATTATGACACTTTTCGAATTATCTCTTCAAGAAGTTGAACGAACTGGGGTCGATCTTGAAAAAGTCAAAAACCTCCTGGGAAGAGATTCCAAGGACCAAGATGGGAAATATTCTGATCTAATAAAATACCTCAGACACCTTCGAGCTGCATTTGATGAACTCTGTGAAACTTATTCTGAAATTGTCATTGATAAAGATGGAAGGTATACAATGATTGATAGATTTTCTGAAAAGAAAGTTTTCCTGCTTGTTGCCCAACCTGATGAATATGCAGAAATTACAGGTGATGGTCTTAGGGAAGAGAGAACACCTGAAAATTCGGGATTTGTCATTGAAGATGATGAAGATCAGGAGGGTGAGGTTTATAATCCAAATCTTGATGACGAAAGTGGTTTGGAAGAGTTAGGTCTTGAGATCGATAGAGAAAAGGATGAAAGACCATTCAGATTGTCAGATTTGGCTGTTGAGTATTCTACTGATTCTGGACCTGAATCTGAACCTGAAACTGATGACTCGAGACCTGCTTCGAGATTGGGTTCTAATACTGATAGAATTGTTTACCCTGATAGGTCAGGATGTACTTCCAGTGAAGGTTGCATTGATTCAAAATATGCTTTTACACCTGAACCTCTCAATAGTACTAATAACATTTTACTGCGATCTAGAAGTACGATAGAGAAGAGGAAGTGGAATAATGAAGAAAGGGAAGAAATAGAAGAAATTGATGAATTGGAAAATTCTGTTAAGCATCATCCAGAAAGAAGGAAAAGTGATTTTTGTCTTCTTTCTCGAAGGAATAATTTGAAGTTTGTTTCTACAGATTCCAGTGAGAAAAGTTGTGGATCTCCTCACAGAATCTCTCTTCGATCCAGGTCAGCAATGGAACTAAGATCTTTTGAGTTAAGAGGGCTTTCTTTAAATAGTATTGATATGAAAGAAGAAAACATTTATGAGGAATTAGAGACAAAACCTCCTGATAATGTGGAAGCGCTTTTAGAGGATTATAAGAGGAGTAAGAGAGGGTTTAGAACAAATCCTTTTTTGGAAGACGACGATGAGAAAATGCTTGCTGCGAATCAATATATTTTTAGTCAGGTCTTTGAGTTCGAGTTTCAAAAGAAGAGTGTCATTAATAAGGATAGTGAAGCTCATCGAAAAGCCTGGGCGGAGACGTTGAATGCTACTTTTGATTGGGTCTTGGCTTTATCAGTGAGTAACAATTTTGAATTAAAAAGTTTTATTAGAATTACAACATCCAGTTTTATTCAGTTTTTTCTTGATTCGTGTTTGAAGTCGCTGTTAACAGTCTTTGTTGATATTGACTCCAGACATTAAAGGGCGACTCAGTTTCGTCAAAACTAGAATCCTCACTGATTACAGATCACAGATAATTCGAAAAGGGATAAATTGTTCACAGGATGAGCGATTGGCGCCGTTACTTCCGGTCCTGGTGGGCGGTGTCAGGATCTTGACGAGACACGCAACTGATCCGTCTCTGAAGCAGAGATTATCGGCTGTCTTTCATCGTATTGCAGTACTATATGGCTTTACAACCAACTAAAGAAAATTATTAGGTATTCTCAACAAAAAAGGTAATTAAAAAGAAAAAAAAAACAAGGATCAATTAGTCGTAAGATTTGAGTAACTTTCTTTATTTTATGAGTTATGAAATAGAAAGTTTAGAATTTAACTAGAGAGTTGGAAAAGGATTTTGAAAAACTCATTTAATAGAGTATCAATGGGATATTTCAGTTGAGCCAACTTTTATTTGAGGCAAATTTAATTTTATTGGTGATACACATTTGATTTGCTTCAAATATAGAAGTTGAGTTGATCATAATTGATTATATGTATAGCATTGTAAAAAAATATTTTATTAGACCTAGGTTTAAATGAAAGTTTATCTATTTCAAGTTCTGCGCAGATGCTGGATTAGATTTTATATGTTTAGCTTTCTACTGAATGTTGATATCATGATCAAATTTTTATTTAAGGCAAGTTAAAGACGTAAGGATTACTTCTTCAAACTAAAATTCTATCGTCAAATCTTCACCTTCTGAGTATTAAATTAATACTTTCTGTCCATTTGATGGCATTATATACTTTATAAGACATAATGCATTTAGGAGGACATTTTGTATTTTTAGTATTATTATTATAATGCAAAATTAGGTGCTTTGATCTTTGATCTACGTAAGAATGAGGATTTAATCAAATTTTATTCATGAATGTAGAATGAGTATGTTTCAAGGGTTAAAAATATGTTAATGTGTGTTATTTTCTGACAGAAAAAATATGAATGTGACATCAAATTTGGGAAGGAAAATTCGGTACAATTTTAAAATGTACTGACTTTTGAAACTGCGTAATGAACTTATAAAAAAAAGTTGCAAATTATAGAGATGATAAAGATGAAGTAAACTTTCTTAAGATTGACAGAATTTTCCTTGAATTTTGAAAATAATAATATTAAATATATAAAATGTATAAGGGAATAAGCTAATGATGGATCATTTGTGACGCGACTGCACGATTCAGAATTATTGCGATGAATGACCGCATATTAAATGACAATATACGCAAGCTCTCTTGCTTTTTGAATGGGGTGGTTTTTATTTTGTAAGACTAACCTTTATTTATTTCTGACTTTTTAAAGGTACTCAAGATATTTTTAGGGGACAAGGAGGACCATTGAAGGGCACATTTGAATCTCGTATGTGTCTTTTCTCAGTGTCTATAAGACGAGACCAGTATATTATTTATGATCTATTATGTCCGTACGGCATTCGACGATTATTTATGCTCTTTGCGCTTAACTGTAGTTTGTGGTTCCCTCGTAGGCGAGGGCACTGCGTTGAAGTATTTGGTTTCAACAAGTCGTAACTTTGTTACTCTCCAGAGAAAAGTAAGTATTTCAATGAAGGTCTGCTATGTCGAGTGCCACTATTTGATATTATGCCTTATTTAATTTCATCTCATTATAACACGATATAATATCATGCTTCACACTCGGTTAGTGTTGTATTTTTATCTATGTGTCTGCAATACGTTTATTTTGAAAGATGTATGTATTATCAATCGAATTTTTTGTAGGTAAAAGAAGTTCCTTTGGAAAGTTGTTCCTTTTGAGAGCACATGCTTTCATTTTTGATTTTCTCTTGCAAATGGTAGGGCAGGAACTCAATGAAAAATGATAAACCGACAGGATAAAGAAGGCTGATGAGAGAAAGAAAAAAAGCGAGAGGAGAGATTTGAGTTTGCGTCTGCGGTTGGCCAAGCCGAGTCATCCGTGTCTCGTAAAGAGAGAAGCTTACGAGCAACGGCCGCCTTGCTTTATTCCATGGCTTTATTCCTCAAGTTCCATTGGCAGGAATTGTTGAGGTTGTAAACATCAAAAGAAGAAACAAAAATATCTCGAAATTGCATAGACGACAGATTTAGGATTTTTATCTAGCCTCTCTGATGCAGGCTGTATTCTTGGAGTCCGTAAAGCGCATCTTCACCGGATATGAGCTGCAGAAGACAAGAGTTCTCTCGTACCTTTACACCATTACTCAACCCGTTTAATATCCTCGTCGCACGTCGTAAAATAGAATGAAAAGTCTCAAAAGTCGATGATGCCAATTTTTTGTCTGCGGTCATTTGTAATGAGAAATACTCAGAAAAAATGACCGTTCTTATGTTCCAAGTGAATATTTTTAATTAGTTTGGTTTGATGCTACATGTACGCATTTTTTCTTGAACTTGTGGAGATATAGAGAAAGAAAGAGTTCTGTAATGTCAACCTGGGATAGGGGTGAGTTTTCCAGAGTAGTGCAGAATATAGTTATTACCCGTGAGCACCAAGAGAAATGGTGGATTGCACAAGTATATTACAGGTAGAATGAACTGAACCATGGGGTAGAATAGTAGATTGCTAATAAAGGGAGGTTCGAACTGCAAGCTATGGTACCGGCAGGCCAGACCGCAACTATCCATCGCTTCGTCACTCGCGCAACCTTTAAATATTAAATGGAGCTCACTGCGCTCGTAAAAAGGATTATCCATGCGCCCTCTCAACGCCCCCAGATACAACCATGACAATTTATCAGCTTTCTCCAAGTCTTTCTGTCTCGTTTGTTACTTTCATTCTTCTTTTCATAATAAATCAATAGTAGGTTTTAGTTTTACGTTTCTCTGCTCTCTCTCTAAAAGTCTAAAAAATCTCTAAAAAGTCGTATAAGATTTGGGAAGAATAATAAGAATAAGATCAGGTTGTGAAGCGAAGACGTTAGGAACGAATTTGGCAAGATTTTATTTCATGGAAAATATCTGCGTATGTACAACAATATATCATTTCTTTCCCGAGGGTTGAGAAGTTCATAAAATCGAATCTTGACAAGTCTCATCTCGGTGTGTAACCTACATTAAAGCCTCTCCCTCATTCACTCATGAAAACGTGTCCTAATTGATTTAAAAAAATCACACTTCGCACGTCTATTAATCACGTAATGAGATCTAACAAAGAGGTGACACTTCTAGTTTCCTCACTCTCCAAACAAATTTACACATTTCATATCACACTGACCAAAATTTCCATAATTGGTTCATCATTTTGTAATTTTATCACTGGTTCACTCGCATACATTTTTCCTCAAAAGTCTGAAGTTCGATGAAGAAACAATGAAGGGGTGAGAGTTTAAATACCCTGAAATTTGAAAATTGGTTCTAGCTACTGGATTTTGGAATCCTTAGTCTTTGAAGTTTGAAGCCTTTCTAAGCAGACTTCATTTTAATTCCAATTCTAAAAGATTTTAGCCTTTCTGAACTGGAATGAGAAAAGGATCTTCTGATCCTTTTTGGAAATTTCAGTAAGGTCTCCAGACATCATTCCTCTGTTCGTTTTCTTCCCCCATAACACCAATTTCAAGTCTGTTGCTACTGATGGTAAGATTCCCACTGGCGATTGTGACTTGGTCCTCGCTGAGGTCGCCATGAAGGTGAAGGTGAATTTGATTTTGGTTGACAGTACTGTAAAGCTGAGGATATAAAACCATTGGAGCTGGGCTGATATAGTTTTGTCCAGGGTTGTTATAATATCCTTGGTAGTTTGGATTGTAGTTGTGGGAAGCTACTGGGACGGGAGTTGCTGGACCTGGAGTCCATGAGCCATAGTGATACCCTGGACTGGCACTTCCGGTTCCTCCACTGGAGAAGATTTCCGGTTCGGTGGGTTTCCCCGGCACTAGGGGTAACGTTGTCGTTGATGCTCCATGTCCAGGATACATGGACACACAATTTGGAGTGTAGGCATCCTGCTGACCCTCTGATGGAAGGACTGAAAAAGCATTACATTTATAAATCAGTATAATAACAAAGGCAAACGATTATTGGAATTTCTTTAATAATGAGATTTACTAATTGTTTTCCTTCTTTTTTTTATTATCGTCCTTAATTAATATTAATGGTACATCTCTTTCTTAGGAGACGTATACATGACTCATTTAATGCGAGAAAGTTTCATTGACATTGTTATCATCATTCAAGGAATACAATGTAGACGCATAATTAAATCATTTCATGGAAGTTTATTTTAATCAAAAACATTCTTTAATGATACGGTACACTGAGTCAATTTTTGCCAACTACATTTTTCACTTACCAGAGGGTAAAGGTACTGGTTCTGTGGTAGGATGATGGGCAAGGGACTCCCCAGGGTACGAAAATGCTCCACCTGGAATTGGCGAATATGAACCACCACTTCCTGGAGGAGCTGGATAAGATGTTGCGGCTGGCGTATACGACCAATCCGTCGTACTTGTACTTGTATCTGAAATCAAATTTATTTCTTTACAGAATACCAGTTGAAGATAATCCAAATTAATATTCCAATAGCAATTATTTTCCAAACAAGAAATTCGTAACATTGAAACACATTTCTGACCTACCCTAACTGTCTTTATACATCGCGTAGAATCGGATTGACTTAAAATACATAATCGGCCGTGAGTGAAATTTCGAGTGAGTAATGTTGATGTATTAATTAATATGAGTCACCAGTTGAAACGATGCGGAAGGATAAACGATTGCTGGAAGCGAACACGTCGTGTGTCACTTTAATAAAAGCGATTAAATTCTCTGAAAGTTGCAAGAATCGGAAGTCACCCAAGAAATCGGCTTTTGTTATGAAGAATATAAATTATTTATTATTATTTTGTTTAAATAATCTTGGAGAGACATTCAGTACTAAATTCGAGTATTCAATACAAATCGGTAGATTGGAAATTAAACTCTTACTTTAATGAATAGGTAGACTGCTGACGGAAGGAAATGAAAGGTTTAACGACCTTGCTCAATCTTTTTGAGCACTGAAAACAAAGCGAAATAAAACGAATGAAAATGACTCAATAGTTTAACGTTTTTCGTAAGAAAGATAATATAAAGAATAAAATTGGGTGAATTGATAATCTGTTAACTAATAATTTAGTGTTTCAGATTATATTATATTATTATCTAGCTGAAGAAGTAAACATTTTTTATCATACATACTTAGAATGTTTAGATACTAAGAATGTATAATGTATAGCTCTCATAAAAATGTAATACTTAGAGACTATCAGTAGTTAATTTTCTCAATAAGTTAGAACAGTGATAAAATAGTTAATTTCCATTTCTGCTAATGGAATATTTACTGAAAGAAAACCTTGACATGTGTACTTGAATACTTTTTATACTTTACCTCGTCTTTCTGAATGATAAATAGATGAGTAAATAAGCACAGGTGAAATTAAGTTCATCACTTATTTATTAAATATCATAAAATTATGAGGGAAAAAATATTTTACAATCGCAATTTTGTTCAAATTAAAGCAGGCAATTTTAAGAAATGGGTCTTTAAATTTAAATATTTATAATGAAACATAGTATATTATGCATGCATAGATAAATTGAACAAGATAAAGCAAATGACTAATAATAAGATATTGTGGGTTTTCCCAAGTCACTTAATTATTTTCCTTCTTACAAATTTATGCAGAAATTTTCGCGCTGAGTTGAGTTTGCATTGTCAAATTTAGGAAATAACGAAATTTCACAAATATAAAAAAAACCTAAAAATTACTACACCAAAGAGATGAACTTAAATTATGTAAATTTAAAAAGGTTTCTGTTTTACTGTGTATTTACATGATTTCGATTGGTATCGAATTTTCTTTTATGGGCCGAAAATAATCCTCTGTATCGATTACGATTTGTGGATCGATGAACATTTGAGAAGAATTGAATTCTCGCGTTTATTGGATGCCAGAGATCATAATCGAGATGAGTTTAAGCGAGATCGGTTGTGAAATCGGCAGTTTCGCATACGCGATGAACGGGCGACTAATCTCGTGGAAAGTTTGTCCATTGGTAATTCCTGTCGACTACCATCCGGTTGACTGTCGCTTTCGTTGCAAAAGGATGACCAAACTCGATTCTCAAGGGCGAGCACCGATTCTGTGAATCCCCTACCTCGACCACGTCGCCGACCTCATCGTCGAGGCAGTTTCGAAACGAGGTCCGTATTCTGTATTCTGTCTAGAAAAAGGTTTCCCTGATCTCGCAAATTCCTCCCAGATTACTCTTCTTTTTACCAAAAACTGGTTTTAATCAATACCCAAATTTGGATTTGAGCAGATCAGAATTCCACCTCTTCATGTAGTTCTTCAAATTGCAAAGAAGTAAAGAAAGAAATTTAATTAAGCTATCAAGGCATTTGAATAATTTAAATTCGAAATTTCAGCAATTATAAATATTTACAATGTATTTTAAATAAGAGTGGATTTATATTTCCTTCGCTCAAGTCGATGAGGAAATTTTCAGTTCACGGAAGGGACAACGTAATCAAGTCTAAAAAGAATTATTGACGTGGCTGGAGTTTTTAGAAGTTTTAAGTATTCGTCAGTATAATAAGTAATTTATTCATATTTGCAGGAAATACTTTCTGTATCTTTCTCAGAAAAATTCTATATTATTTTAGTTATAGTAATATTTCATTAAAATCGCTACTTTGAAGGCGAATTATTAATGAGGAGAACTTTATATGTTTAAATATTATTTTTCATTGAATTGTATATCACGCGTAAAATGCTGTTACAAATTTCTTTGTACTAATTTGTTACCCTTTTTATTTTATCGTAATCAAAAATATAACATGTTACGTATAGGGAGATAAATATGTTAAGCCGTGGTCCATCTGACTCATCCGAGAGGAGACATATAAGATTATAATTTTTAACATAAAGTAAAGTAATTAGTCTTGATCTCAATAGGAGTTGAGCTTTCATGAAACTTTCTAAAATGTTTGCGGTCATATAAGAGCTTCGTGGTTTTCCAGTAGTTAACATTTACGAGGAAGCTGGAAGATTGAAATGATACTTTATTAGAGTGTGATTTGTTCAGAGCATTGTGTATATTTTTAATTTACTTGCTAACAAACAGCTGATCGATTTTCCACATAAATAACATACAAAAAATTAAAGGGAAAATCCCATTGCACTAAAAATAAATTTAATTTAATTTTCGCAGTAATTGAGGATAAATTCTCCATACTCGTTAAGATGCAAAACCGCAAAGAAACGATTAGCTGCTTAAGAGTGGTTGGAATTGATGTTGTTTTACCTTTCACATGACTCTCGAGCTTTTTTTTCGGCTTTACATTTTTTTTGGGGGGAATACGCTTACGTATATGACAGTGATTAATTTGTAAACATCTAAATAACGTTAAAAATCAATTTTTTATCCACACTCCTGTTCATTTACCCAAGATTATTTAAGGCTCTTGGAGCCTTCATTCAGAAATTGAATACATTCATCAATAATTACATATACACATGTAAATAAGCTTCTGAATTATTTATTCTCAAAATGTCTTCAGGGCATGTTTGCACCGTCTGCCTTTTTAAGGAGAAATGCGAATTGAAAGGAAGATGAAAAGGGAAAGAAAAGAAACTAAGTGTTGGCTTTTGAGGAGTTCAAACGTCTAGAGTTCCTTTTCTTTCATTCTAAATCTCCTGGTCCAGTTTCGCCCTTCCCCTTCTTCTCTCTTGGTATCGTTTTGATGCTCCTGCTTCCTTGGCGAACCTGAATTATTATTATCCAACAGATGGCCGTTCCTCCTCGCTTCTACGTGACTTTGTTTTGTTATTGCTGTTCCGGTAATTGCAGCAGATACGGACCGATTTCGATAATCACTCCGGACGCCTTCGTACATATAAGTATATCTCGAGCGGCCCCCTTTGAGAATTTTGGGAACAACCCCGACCTTCCGACGGTAGGCGTAACGTCAGTTTTACCAGTTTTCAGACCCACGACCTCGACCTTACCCGGTAGTAGGCGGTTCCCTCCATTTCGTCGACACTGTCCGATTCAGTTAAAAAAAAATAAGGACCCAGAATCCAATTTCAATTTCGTCATTATTCCTCGATTATGTCATCGTTTTCGCCTATTTTCATGAGAGTCATTCCGAAGATGTTTTAAATTTCAGTCATAACTTTGTGTAACCTTCCCTAGCATAAAGTAATATTAATAAGTAAAATTAATATATAGGTATCAGCCAAAGATCGTTATACCCTCATTTTCATTAAATTCAGGGCATCTGGGGTTTTGACGATTGGGTACCGGTTACCGCGATTCATCATCCATTTTCACGATCAGTCCGGAAGTCTGTCGGTTTCGTAGACTGCAATCGGCGAAACCGCGTACCTCTTGACCGAAGAAACGCACGAGTCCTGACCAAAGGAACTTCGACCGAGCTGTTTACTACCGCTCTGCGGGTGTGAAACCACAGCGAGGTGGTTTTGGTGCTTAGTCCCCATCTACTTAAACGAAACGTCCATCGACCGCCGTTATTTCGTCGTTTCTTGGTTTCTTTCCTAACCCCCACCCAGTTCCTCCTTCCATCAACCTTCCTAAAGCTTCCTGTTTTTCCTAGCACATTTGATTCCACTTCATCCAGTTATGCAGTATATTAAAGAATCATAAAAAAAATTATATAATCATAAAATCATTAAAGAATCATCTTATGATGATTGAAATAAGATGATTCAAATAAGATGATTTAAATAAGATTTCCTTCAAAAAGCTAACCAGCCTTGGCTGAATACGCTTTCTCGCTAAGCAAGCGTGAACAGCTCGAAGCTTTATGTTTCATAGTGACTGGGTTCTAGTCTATGAGCATATAGTGTCCGTTGATCTGGTCTGTCGACTTGATTCGCTCGATTTTCTTCTAATTCGCTCGAAGGAAGAAAAAAAAAGAAAAAAAGTGGAAAAAGAGAAGAAAACGAGTCCGCGAGCACGTCGCGAGATCCTGTCGTCCCCGAGGAGAAACACTATCCCCGAGACAAGATACTTTATATAAGAAATCGTTGATGGTAAGCGATATGCATTGGCTGGCAAGAGTTTCCTGAGCGATCTCATATATATGCGTATGCGTAAGACTTCTTGCTGTACTGCTAGGTGTGCGAATATCAATATACGCGTAAATCCTATACGCATATGGTATGTATATACATATCGGACAAAAGCGAGGCAAAAGTATATCGCAACGACGCAATATCGACTTACGTTACACGACCGAACGAGCATCTATCTCGGTGGGAACCGAAGCCCCACGTGCTTCGTCCAAAGACGTCTTCTTCTTTGGTCGAAGCGACGCGAGGCGAGCTGTCAACTTTAGATGTGGCGCATTCCACGACTTTTGAAGGAGAAGTACACACGATGATCAAATTCAAAAAGAGAAGATGGCGTAGCAAGCATTTGGGTGGATTTATATTATTAATTACCGTGAAGAGACTCTTGACACCTCTCTCAGTTTTTGGGAAACTTTTGATTATCTGAAACTAACTCAAAAATCAAATCTCTTGGGCAATTAATAATACTTTCTCAGATAAACTTGCGATGTTGAACGTAGCGGTTGTCAGCAATTACTTCGCATGTACTACAGTTTCCGGACACGCTATGCCAGGCCATCCCATTCATGGCTATCCTCTTCATTCACCCTCGAAATTACGAGCAAAGGAGACTTCGTCGGAACGGGGTGAATGAAGTGAGAGCACTCAATAGACGGGGAGAGGAGAGCACTGAGAAGAAACTCCAGAAAGAATTAAAAAAAAGAAGGAAGAAAATGAGCAGCTTCTCATGTCCCTTTTTTTCTCGTAACATCTTTTTCTTTTTTTCTTTGAAACACTTTTTTCTTTCAACTAAGCCTGAAACTTTTATGTGCATCGATGCCAATTTCGTACGTAGCGTGCGTGAGATTCGTGGTTGCTTTAGTAAAAAAGAAAAGGGTAAGAAAGGAAAGGGGTTCACTAAACAGATTTCCTTTCTCTTTGCTGAATTTGCGAAGGAAGAAGTTCAATGGGTGACAAGCACAGGAAGGATGATAAAATGAAAAAAATATCCATGAGGAGCTGTTAATTTGTGATTTGAGACTTGAAACTGGAAACACGAACAGGATGGTCAAAATTATACTCAGTTCTCTCAGAGATCGTATATCTCATATAAGTTGAAAGGATAGCACATTTTTTTAGCGTGAAATGAAGTCCTGATGCTCAGATTAAGTTGAAATATTGAAAGTTTACCTCAACTGGGATTCTAGAACCGAAATGGAGAAAATTTGGATTTGTACGTGCGTGCAATTGATTGTCTCGAGGAAAGAAAAATGAAGTAAGGTCTGACAGAAGGAAAGAAAGCAACGATAAAACAATAACAGAATCTATTGCCCGATTTGTAGCCAAAGTCTTTTTATGACAGGAAGGTACCGTCATTTTTTTATGTTTTTTAGCAGTTGAATTTAATTGATTGCCAATCAGTAGCCCGACCGAAGCGTGATTAATTGATTTCTGATCGCTGTCGCTTTCACTATGATCTCTGTGTCTGGATCCTTTTCCTCGATACTAAAACTCTGCACTCTCATTTGTCATCAATGAATTAGTAGACAGATTATATAATGCAAAAAATTGCATTTTAAAAAATGCATTCTAAAAGCGGATTTTTCATGCTAATTTAATTATTTACTTTCATATGGAATTCTGGTGATCCTCAATAAAATGAAGGAGACTTTTTTATGATTTCAATTATCCGTTGCGAGAATAAGACCTAAAATCCAAAGTAGAAACCTAGAAACGATCACCGTCTCGACACTTAATAATAGAGATTTCGAGGCCTTCAGAGAAGAAAGGTTTCTCTTTCATTAAAACTAAAAATCTAATTCTCTATCCATGACAGGCTTTACAATGAAAATATTTGCCACGTTGTCAATTTTGCTTCACAATTCCCTAAGTCTATAATTTCCTTATTATTAAATTCGCTTCAAAATAAATGGAATATTCCAAACTTATTTCCTAGTTATTTAAGCAACTTTAAAAACCTTTGGAATAAAAGCTAACGGATAGTTGGATAAAAGCCCAAATTGCGGATGAAAATTTCATAGCCACGTTTATTTACATACGCGCCACACTAATTGTTTGTGGCCAATCATTTTTGTCACCGCAGATGAATTTATTAACGTTAAAAGAAAAAAAATATATGATCGAGTATACAATAATAATTTGAGTAGGAAAGTGTTAGGGTTGAGTTTTAGAATCTGATATTTATTATTAATAAAAATATTTAAGATTGTGCACTTGAGAGTGTAATTTTAAAAGGACAAAGACATTTTTTTTCGGACAGTGACCTTTTGTGGGAAAGTAAGAACGAAGTGTCAGTCATGAATGAACGAGTAAGTGTGTGAGGAAGCACGTTTTGAGGGACCCAATTTTCGAAGATGAGCAAAGGAGATCCGAGGATTGGAATTCAAAGAAACGATAAAGGATGTGCTTTCTTCCTATATAAAGTACTCTCACGCATGACTAGATGCATGACTGCACTGACTGATAGAGTAACATTTTTCAATAAGTTTTCTGCAACTTACAATTTATTTTTCAATCGTACAATTTTAATTAGCCGAATCTTAACATCAGAAATTTGATGAAACTAAACAAAGATCGGGGAACAGTAGAGAATGGATTTTTGTATCCTTTTCTAAACTATCGGTTCTCTTTTACTGACCTCTCCTTCGACACGATCGGTCCACTGTACCAAAAGCGGTTACGAGTGCAGAGATTTCGTGTAGAAGACAAAATAAAAAGAGGAGCGAAAAAAGGACTAAAATAAAAAGAAGTAAACGAAAAACAGGGTTTCCTTTCAATCCTAATTCGGGTCTACCTGGTCACTACTTCCGTTCAAGAGTTCGTCGGCTTAATGGAAAGGGGGGAACAGATTCTTGGAAACCGGATGTGATGAGAAGACTTAATCTTCTTTTTTCAATATTCTCTTTCTGGCCCTTCGCTTCGATTTCTTCCGCTTCATCAAACAATTAAATATTTACTCATAATTTTATCTAAAACCATACTTTTCATTATTTCAATACTCTATGCCAGGTTGAACAATTTGTTAAACTTTTACATTTTGATGTTATTAACTTTTGGGAGTGTCTTATTGATATTGCAAGAAAGCTTGTGGGTCACTGAGGATGACTGGGTCTGCGATTGACGTCATTAGGATTTCAGGAATGTCCGGTGTTTATACGCGAGATGTTCATGAATAAGAAATACGTGCGATGCTATATTGTGATCTTTGATCAATCCGCAACGCAATGAAACGCTTCGTGGGTGGGAATGGCTCAATTTTCGTGTAGTGAAATTCGACTTGTGAGACTATTTGAGAGTATCAGTTATAAGATATACTGAAAGTGTAACTCTAGAGTCTGAACGAGATATTAACGTGGAGGCTAATGGGAACTATGATTTTCGCAATTACGCAGCTATAGCAGGTACCAGTGATATAAGCATAAGCATCAGCACTGGCAAAAGGGTTGGTAGAACCTTTTCTCGGCTTGCGTTGTGGGTTTCTCACGATCAGACGAATGTGGCAGCCTTTAATACTGCCGCAAAGTGCAATGTCGTTTACGGTTTAGCCAAGTAACGGGGGAAGAAGCGCGAGACGAATGGAGAATGAGACGAGCGACTCGTTATTACGTGGCCGAGGTTTGTGTACATGTACATGGATATTATAAATGCATACAGACACTCCCACGTGCATACGTGCTTTACGGCTACTTGCTGGCGCCATTTTGCCACGAAAACAGATCCCTTTACTCTTTTCACAGTTTATGGATAATAATATGCGAAATAGGCTTCTCAACAGCTCTGAAATATATGATTAACCATTTTTATCTTCCTAGAAATTTACAAGAGAAGTAACCACTTCTCTGATTTGTTTGATGCAAATTAACATACTTCGTTTGCAATTAAACAGTTTTTAATAGAATTTTGTAATTTTTTAAGATATTCTCTTTCTGAGATTTTTTCGACTTTTGGATTTAGCCCAAGAAAATTAGATGCAGATTTAGTTAACTTTTTCTACACTTTTTTACTTTTCAATAATCTCCTTTGGTCTCGCTAATTTGTTTTTTACACATACTTTTTTTCATTGGCAATTATTAGACTCAGCTTCCGAATCGGAGCGAAATTTTTTTTCTATACGCGTGAATTTTCGAGACAGTTCTTGCACATCGGTTGATGTTTCGGTAGGATGCCGATCATGATTCCCGATCTTTTCGATCGTGAACGGCTTTCTCGCTTCACTCTTCCAATTCGATTCTTCCTACAATTCTACCAGATTGACCTCAATCGAATCTCGTAATAATTTGAACAATAGCGAACTTCAATTTTTCCTCCTTTTGAATCTTATTTTATAATGTAAGCACTCTAAAGTATTTTATAAATGTAACTCTCAACTGAAATTTTAAGACTTGAAAATTCGTATTTGATTAAATCGGCTGACCGACTGATAAACTCTTCCTAATTAAATAAGAATTTCCATTTTTCGTCTCTGGTGTATTTGAATTTGCAAAAGTGGAAATGCAATCAAAAATCGAATTTCGTCTAGTGTGGGAAACTACAGAAAAGTGGAATAAGAATCGCTGTTCAATGGCCTGAAAACAATGTTGTCATCGTGGGAAAAACGAGAAGGCGATCGACTCGATTTGATCGATTCAATCTTCTGAGCGGAAGGCCTCCGCCTTTTCTCTCTTCTTTCAATGATTCCGTATTCGATGCACTCGTGCTTGTCCCAGAAAAGGAAAAAAGAAGTAATACACTTTTCTGAATTTAGATTTCCTAAACATTTTTTAATGATCGAGCTATACAACTTTCTAATTTATTTAATTAAATTATTTTTTATTGACATCAGTAAATAACGAAATGGCAGTGAACTCGTGCATCCGCCCTGTATACCTAATTTTGAATAAATACGTAGAAATACTGAAGGAGGTCTAATTATTATCGCGGTCTAACTAAGCGGTCATGGGTTTCCTTAAACTGTCCGTCACTTTATGCGCCTGATTGGACGGAACTTAAGGATGTTGTGCCAGGATATGCGATAAATAGAACGATAAAAAATATAAGGCTAGGTACCTTGATTACAAAAACGTCTTCAGTTTTATTTTGTTTTTCATCTGTTTTTTTACTTTTTTAAAATTATATTTCGCCCTTTCACCCGAAACAACAAGGTTTTCTTAGTTTGAAGTTTCAGCGTCTTTTGCATAAAATATTTAAACATTCGTGGAGAATTTCCATGATTGTATAAAACGCATTCCAGTAAAATCGGTGAGAGTGTAGTTTCATAAGAAGTCGGATGATATTAAGCGTCTCTGGAGGTAAAACTATACCTAAGCCCAAGTAGATTCAAAGTACGAGTCGCGACCTGGCTTTTCTATTGGTTGCTGGGTTTATACTACGACAACGAAGTAAATAAGTATCAAGAGAAGCAGCAGCAACAACAACAGTCGTGGCAGACGACGGTGCCGACGGATTTACGAGTTTAATTAAGTTCTGCGGTCGCGTTTGTCATTTTAGCAGGCATCGAAGACTCGTTTATGACTATACTCGCTCAAACTTTGCTTTTCTACAGGAAAAAAGAGGACATTATTACCCCCTTGGTATAATTCACGGATAATTTCGCTAATCGAATATTTTCATTATAATCTGCATTGGAGTCTTGAAATTGTTACTGACTATAACAAACTTAATCAATAATACATCCAACTGTTGATCTTTTAATAAGGTTTATTGTTTCATTACATTGATTTTCATGGAACTATCGTATTGGCTTAATTACATATCAAAGTTGGTTCAAGAACAGTAGAAGTGTATAAGTGATGAAATAAGGGTTACTTTCTTAAAGAGGGTCGCGACGTAATTATGAAAGTGTCATGCACACTCCATTGCGACACCCTTGTGACTCAACAACCCCTATCATAACCCATCGCGAAGTTATTAACGTGTATGTGTATGAATTCGATTTTCTGTCTCATGAATATTAATACTTCAATATTTATATGATATTCTTTCCTCAAGTTTTATTATAATATATTATAAAAATGAAGAGTGACATCTTCTTTGTGATGTCTTCTTTGAAGCTCACATCTCTACCATCACTTTCATTCAGAAGCTAAAAATTCTAGTTATATTCCCTCCATTCATCTCCAGCATCAAACTTCTCGACTCTCATTTTGTGCAACAATCTCTGAGCTAAAAATACAAACCCGGATGGTCCTCCAGAGACAAGAAAACATCAACCAAGAAAACTAAACGAAGTTCGCATTGTGCGTGGTGCAGTTTCAGTAAGGAGAATCTCAGATGTAAAATCCGCGGTAAGAGGACGAGGGACAATTTGAAGGAGTAAAAAAAGGTAAACTAGCATGCCGGAGGTGTAGGAGGAGGAAGAAGAGGAAGAGGGAACATTACTCTTGGCTGGCATAAGATGCATGGCACGTGGGAAAGGCGAAAACAGCCCCTTAGTCCTTCATCTTTGCCACCAACATTTCGTCTTTTTAGAACGGGTAGGTAAGTAGCTGAGACTTGGTAAATAGGTAAAGAGACCTGGCGTTCTCTCCACTTCCCTTCTCCATCGTTCTCCACTTTTCTCCTGTCATCATCTATCATTTCTGCACCTACTGATTCAACGATTCGCTACCTTCACTCTGGAGAAAGGAAATTTGAGAGAGGGAAAGACATTAAAGATGGATGCTGTTTGTAGAAGATGTAATTGTCTCTGAAAAAATTGTCTATTGTCTATAATTTGGGATTTATTCATCTTATCTCCTCATATTTTCTGCAGAAAGAAAGCTGTTCTTTTACTTCTGGGAATAAATGTTGCTTCTCTCAAAATAATACTTATATCTCAAATCCTATATCTCTCCCTGAATTTTATAGATTGGAAAGAGGAATCAGTAATCGGTTGAACAAGATAGTTTTGGCACCATCTATTGTAGGTATAAAAAAAGTGTGATGGAGAAAGATTAAAGAAGATTTGGTCCATATAGAAGATGCAGCGTAGACGTAGCAGCAGACAGAAGAAGCCAGAACAAAATGTACAATCAGTGTGATTGTTTGACACCCCATAATCAGCGTCCTTACCCCTTCCAGAGTGGTACCATCAGAGCGGCTTCTCGCTTCTCTCCTCACTTCGTATTATACTCTTGTCTTCCTGATCTGTCCCCCTTTCCCTCTCCTCTGTCCCTTTCTAGTCTTTACTCTCTCTCTCTCTTTGTCTCAGAAATCCTCTTTGCCTCTCCCTGATTATGCTTGCTCCTTGTCTGACTCGTGAAGCATTTGTGCACTGGGTTTGCTACCACTGCCAGGGCTCATTACCCCGATCACGACTCGAGATGAGAGTCGAGAGAAGACGAGGAACGGACACGGTTATATTATAAGAGACAGAAATAATACTCACTTCCCTTTTTTTCTCACCCGAAGCCTTCGCTCGAGGTCGTTCTACCCTCCAGAGCGCTGCGGCATCTCGGCTTTCCTGGGAGAGTACTGTCTCTGAACGAGATATTTTTTTCAATCCCTTGCAATTTTTTCGGTGATCATTGAAATCGGGACAATTTGCAGATCTCTTCTGATCGTTCTAAATGTTGTTGAAAATATAATTACAAAATCGAAGACTTGGATTTTCCGAGGTCAAGAGAGGAATGATATAAAAGATAAATATTTTACCTAACGCCTGAAGGAATGGAAGAAGGACGAACAATCAGAAAGACAGAAAGAGATTGAGAGGAACGGATCCTTGGATCGATTCAGTTTCACTTTTAGTCAGCAGCATCCTCTATTGCAAGCGAAGCGAGGCGTAAGACAAAAGAAGAAATAATGGCGAAGGGCAAAAACAACATGGATCCAGCGATCGATCGCCCCTCGATCGGACGCGATCGATCACTGGATCCCTGGTATTACGCAGCGTGTACGTGAGTGCATGATCTTGTCCGATCCAGCGTTCGGAATCAGAATTGGTCAGTGGGGTGAGACAGAGAGAAAATTGCACCCACCAACAACGCTCGCACAATCATTTCGCACTATGCTCGCTTATAACTCCTGTTCAAGTTTGGCGGTCCGTAATCGGATCGGAACTGCTCGAGATGAAGAGGAGAGCGAGGGAAAACTGGGAGGAGAATAAAGGGAAAGAGAAAAAGGAGGTAGGAGTCGAATTATTAGGAGCAGGATTATTCAGATTTTTTATTCAAGAATAGGAAGGAGCATTATTGGAAAGGAACAAAGAAAGACATGCCATAAACTGTCAGAAGGACATATCAACTATCTGACTACCTGAAAGATACCTCCTCAAGGAACAAAATGCTCCCGCGATGGAAAAGACTTCCTTTTCTTCCAAGAGATGACTTAAACTTCGTTCGGTGTTTTTTTTTTTGACCGAAATTTTTTCAAGAAGAACGTAAAATCCATCGGGGTAAACGAGGTAATTACAACGGTGGACGATCTTCGAGACCGCGGGGTCGTTGCTGGTGGGGGCGACGTCGAGGGCGAGGCGCGCGATGAACAAGAGAAACGGAGGTAGGGGAGGAGGTTGGGGCACAGAGAAACCACAACGCAGCTTCAAAGAGGTCTTCTTGCCAGCAGCGACTAGTAGGGGCGCGTCTACTTAACTTTGATCAGGTCGGGACCGCTGATGCGAGACGAAACCGGGCAGGCGAAAAAAATCCTTCGACCTTCTCTTCTTTTTACACCACTGAATTATCGACGCGCTTTTCGCTGAGCAAGAATTGTGGACAAAACAGGTCGATTGGTAAAGTTGTGAGTCTGATGGGTCAGTTTAAAGTTGGCTGTCGGTGGGTTGGTAACGCTTCAGGGAGAACGGGACACTTTCGAAGATGTTCCAGAGGCGCAGAGTAAAATCGGCAAAGGGAAGATGGAACAGCAGGTTGAATGTCGTTATTACGTTGAATTAGAGGGTGCAGAGCCGGAACGAGGTATGAAACTATTACCTCGCGAAACGGCAGACTCGAGTCCCCCTCCCCCATTGCTCCCCCCTCTGAAGAGCTTGAGTCAGGAGAGTGATAGGGAGATTCGAACCGCTGGATGCACACGCCTCTGAACCAACGGATAGTGTTGAGGATTTATTGTTAATAAAAAAATTTTTAATAGAATTTCTATCATAATTGTAACCAGATATTGTGGTGAGATGAAAAAGAAGGAAGAGAGGTGAGAGATTCTGATGTGATGAGAGCAAATCCCTGTTATATTTCCTAGTTCCTAAATGAAAATCATTTAATGATTACTCACCTCCATGCTGTGGACTATGTTTGTAGCAATCCTGATGCGTGGAGGATCCCTCTGTCGATGCTAGGTGAATTCCAGAGGAGGGTGACGTGGCGGGATTTGTATTATTGGGGTTGTTGCACGATCCATTTCCGGTACTCGTAGCTCCATTGTCGGTTTGCTGACCATGTATATGGTGATGATGATGTTTGTTTCTTCGGTATGATTCCAACTCCCGAAGGTGTGTTGTAAATGAGGTCGGGGCGTCGAGAAAAGGTCGTTGCCCCAAACCTAACGCGCGGAATTGCTGATGCTGTTGTCCTGAAAGAAAATTTCACGATTTCGGGATCTTTTATTATCTACCAAAATCATCTATCTAGAATCTATCTAAAATCAAGGATCAGAAATAATATCGGTGCCCATCAAACATCTCTTTTCAATTTTCGCATTTATCAAGACCGAGAAAGATTAAAATTTATATTTTAAAGTTTTTTTCCTGGTTCAGAGAAAGGAAAATTGATATAAGATTTAATGAGCATTTATAATGCTGAGATAACTTTCAGAGCATACTGAAATTGATGAGAAGGGACGGACATATTTGAGTAATTAACTATATTGAGTGGCGTAATGAAGAAAGTCGATTACTCCAAGTTCTGACTAACTTCAATAGAATTCCTGGGATGGCAGAGGTCTATTCGAATCTCCTGATACTAATTCCTGTACAGATATTAGCGAAGCAATAATATCATATCAAACACAGCACATCCAATATTTGTATACAAATTTTTCCTAATTTCTTTTATAAAATCGTACACTTCTCCAGTTTTTTTCGGAGATTGAAAAATTATAGGTGTCAATTTGATGCAACATTGATATCCTGATATTCTTTGTATTCGTTGGTTGAGACACCTCCGGATAGCGACAAATAAAGTTCAACCGCAAACTGCACGAAATTGGTTGGTGAGAGTTCCAGATGGTCAAGGATCTTTGCTCGCTTGGTCTCGATACAACATTATTCTTGGCTACCGACTGCTAATGGTTGTACTCGGGGGAGGGTTGTATCTGAACAAGAAGATGATGAAGAAGATTCCAAGTCAGAAGAGAATAAGCATAGATGGTGGGGGTGTGTTCAACTGGATCCCACGATTTCTCATGTACCGGATGCCAGGAAGTTCGTAATTTTCAAAACATATATCTACCAAGGTTTCGATATACTTAAACTCTTGCTTTTTCTCATGAATCACTTCCGTCGTTACCCGTATCAATTTTAGTCTCAGATCATACTTATCACTTGAAAAACTTGATTTATAAGTCTCTGATTTTGCAAGTGATCAATTTTTGTTCAATTTGAATTTAAACGTAAACACACTTAATAAATCACATTTCGAACAATTGAATGCAAATAAACGTGTAATGAGTAAGGAATAATGGAAGATCTCTGAGTAGTCACTGATAAAGAAATTAAATTTACATTATCCAATTTCCATATAATGATGAAATTAACATAATGAGACCTTTAGTAAGAGTTTGGTTATTGACTACCGTATAAGTAACGTCTCGTTGATTTGTATTATCATCTTGCATGATGTATATTTAATTTTAAGTGTTCACTGTTCAAACTTCAAGCAGATGGGATGAGACATTTTTTGTTCGGATTGAAAATAAGCATGCACCGAAGATAATCAAATGAAAGATGACGTGAGTTGCGGTTGTTAAAGAAGCAGAGTTGATTTTCTTGTTAAGTAGTTTCAGTCGCATAGCACCTTAGTGAATTTTCCCTAAAGATTTATCAGAGACGCGATAATTCCATATTTAACGTGGCACGAGTGGTTGCTTTATCTAATCAAAATACGCCGGTTTTTCTGGTCGGAAATGGTGAGACTTTTATTGTTTTTCATAACTGAGCATTTACCTCCAAATCTAATTTTTCTCATATATAATAATACTTCCCAAATTTGAACTTGCCCTTGAAATGAATAAAAGTGCATTGTCCTTGCCAGCGAATAAAAGATATATAAAGATTCAACAGTCAAGTTTGACGAACTGTAAAAAAAGACTTGCAGGCTGTCAGGGAAACACGAAGGACAGCATATTGCATACACACGGGGTGTTTGCGATCACGCATCAAAACAATGTAATATCGGGTACAAGTTGCCGTCGGCCAACAACCGACGCTTCATTGTATGAGAACAATGCGACGTTGAGGTCCGTAAACACCTGCTACCTATCATTATACTCGGATAATCATCCTGGCTCGCGAGCTTTTTGTTACCGAAATCGTTTCTCTATTTCTATACGAAAATAGTCTATTTTATTTGTTATTTCTCGTTTCTTCTCTTTTCTAATCTCGCAAATAATTTCTGACGATAATTTTGGCAATTTAGGCGGTTTTACGAATAAAAGGGTTGCATGGACATTACATTTCGGGTAATAGCGCCAGTCAGGAATAAAAGGGTTCGGCGGGGTGGTCGCGTGCGGGCGCCTACTAATTTTATTATATTCAATACGCGAATCGCCCTTCGTCTTCTGTTGTTACATGGATACATGTTAATTTCGGCGGTATGAGGACTTGTACGCGTTTTACTTCCGGATCCTGTATTGCCATATGTGCATCAAGAATCAAAGTGGCCAAATTCAAAGGGGTTAATGCACCCCCATAAAGTACAATGGCCTTGCATTGCGGAAAGTGCTCAGTTCATTTTAGAAGGGAGGAATTCCGAGCGTATAATTCGTTACTCATCTTACCTTTTGAAAAACGTTATTATGGATATCACCTTGTAATATTTCACAGCAGTATTTTACCATTGCATGGAATCAAATTCCATGAAAAGTACCTTTTGTGTTGAAAATAGTATACAAGCTGTATGGTGGGCTAGAAAGCAGATCGTTTTGGATCATCAATACTTTATCCGGGCAAATGCGAAATGGCCGCAAAACCAGGTCGAGGACTCTCGCGGTCGATTCAACAGCGTCTATTAATCAGATATCGAAACGAGTGCAATTTTTTGTCCGGGACATATATGATACATATATGACATGTATGATACAGTAATGTACATGACAAGTACGCGTGCAGAGGCACTCTTCGAGCCATATGAGTGAGTGTAAAAGCCGCTTGTAAATAGTTCTAGATAGTTATGAAGGTAAGCGTAAAAGCACGCGCTGTTGCTCGCGAATAGGTTAAAAGGAACACGATGTTCCACGCGCCACACGTCGGCCACTGCATCATCGTACACCATCTGCTGGATAATGACTCCCATTACTGCGTGAAAAGGCTTTTTGTAAATTATTGTCGATGCATTTTCTGCAAATGACTCCCACGGTCAATCACTATACTACTGTACTGTATTGTCAATCACTGGGCTATTCAACACTATTATTGGATAGTGATGAACATGAGTGCAAATTATATGATGATGTTTCTACTCACTCGTCTTGGATCGAGGCTCGCGTGGTCCATCCACGGTCACTTTGATTGCACGAGTGTAGGTTGCTACTTGAGGTGGCGACGTTGAAACTGTTATGGTTATGCTGAAGCTCTTCCCTGAAAGGAAAATATATTTTTATCAAGATCTTTACGATCTATATGTGGGGTTAATTCTGAAACATAGCTAATAATCCACGGATTGTTGTATTATTGAATGAGATTAAGGAAAACATTTGAATCTTTGACATGTGGGCCGAGTGTTGCTAATCCACAATTTTCACTCGGGACCCAGCCGGTCGTTCTGCAGTGGGGTAAAAGCGCACGAAGGCTTCCAGAGAGGGTGGAGCGCTCGTGTGCATATATCATTGACGAAGGTCTCGAGGTTGAAGGTCCGGTATATTAATTCCCTCTCCATAAATGTCCGACGGAGAGATTGACTACGCGCTCTTAAACGGCCCGTCGCTCGCTAATATGCATTTGGTAATTCGCCGCTCCCAGCTTCTACTTCAGCGAGTCTACCGTTCTCCTTCAGAGGACCAAGCGGTTTTCTCTTACCATCTCTGAACCCTCAGAAGCACATCAAGTCAAGATGGACAGGTCAAAGACATTTAGGAAGATTCCAGACTAGATCTATGAGGTGCTAAATGTTCCCTTAATCCTCCAGAACAATATCTTCTGACCCTCCCGAGAACTATCAGCTTTGACTAAAGAAAGTGCCAATAAAGTGCCAAACATCTTTGACGCAAGAGCTCCAAATTAGTCATCCTTATTCTTTAGTATCGGATGTTTTGCACCACCTCATCTATTATTTTATTTCATTTCTTTTTTCGCTATTAAGAGGATTGTGCAGATCCTTTACAAGTGTTAAAATATAATAACCTTCGGCTCTACTGATGCTGAGCCCATCAAGTATTTGTCAGGAAGTAGAACACCATGATTGATGATTTTCATAAAGACTCTTTTCAATTGCTGGTTAAAGTGAAATTACCTGTCATGTAAATTTACCAGAAGGTGGTTCAAGTCTGACCAGCCTGTAACAGTTTCAAATGCCAACAATTATGGATGCTGATCCTCGGATGAAGAAAAAGAATTAAACCATTCCCTTTTTAGATATACTACAAATTCATAATTTGGAGGAAATTATGTTGTTGGAATTGTGACAGGAAATGCGGAGGTTTTTAAATAGTTTGTATGTGTTTGAAGGGTGCTAGTCGGAAATTTAATGAGATCAATGTCCATCCTGAAACATTCTTTCTGATTTCCTGGAAAAGCATCGCGTACACGTTTGTCGGAATGGCGTAAATGTCAACGATTTGTAATTGTCTCCCCTTGGTCCACAGTGAACCACCCCGTTGTGTCTGTCAACATGATAACCGGCATCAAACACCCCTGATCCCGCCACCCCCGGGAACTGCAACTGACTGCAAAGCGGCACGGCGTTATATTCTAGTTATATACCACCCCTGATCCGACTCTCTATCCTGATCCTGCGGTATCATCGCTCTCGTGCTCATCGTTCTATTTTCATGTTTCGGAACACTATACTTCCAAAGTCTTCTATTTTAGCTCTGGAGAGCTAAAATAGTATATATATATATACAAGTATATCTTCCACAAGAGGTGTTTGGCTTCTTCTAGAGATTGGCGTCAGATTTTCTGCTCAGAACTAATCGACATTCCTAAAACGAGCGTAGATGAAAGCAAATTTGGATTTTACCAAACTTTCTGATTCGGCCAAGTCGGGTAACATTTCCCTAAAAGCGAAAAACGTCATCCAAGCCGAGTCTATCGCATTTGGGGCTAATAATGTCGCACAGCCCCGTGCCTGAACCTGCGGTTAATATTCGATGATGGGAACGGTCATCTGCAGAGACAGGACCGGCCTATGCATTCGCGAATGAGGAACAGTCGGAACGACGCGACGCGACGGATGGACAGGCAGAGACAAAACCGGGCCACGCGTATGTGGCACCTATAACGTGCGGCACCATGCAAGGGTGGGATGGATGGACGAACGGTTTCTCTTGTGTTGGTGCAACACCGAGATGAGATGAACGTCATCCCACACCACGAACCAAGCAGAACCACCCAAAACCACTCGAAACCATCCGTTAATACTCGTGGCGAGTGGTGACCTGGATGGGGATGAAAAGGGGTAAGAGGGGTTGGAGAGCCACTCTCAGCAAAGGGTAAGCGGCAAGAGATAGAGATAGAGTCATACAACAGGATGTCTCTTGAATTGTCAAATAATTACTATCGACGATAATATTCCGCTCTGGCTGATACATGGACTTGCGGTAGAATACTAATTATATAGGTTGAGGCAAAAGTGAAGACTGGAGATAGCAGTGGCTCTTGATCCTGGCCAGAGATGGCTGCGGGACCGGGACCTTCTGGGCGACGAGAGGCGATTAGGGAGGCGATAATTGAGTGGACCACCCTTGATATACTCGACTAACTCGAGTTCTGGACTATTTTCCTGGTTTTGCTTCCGGCCTAGAAAAATTGAATTACTTTTTAATCGGTGCGCTGAATATTGATGCCACGTTATTGGGAAGTCTATGATCATCCTGCATGTGGAAAACAATCATCAGGATTTTATTTGACGGATATAGCGAAGTTTAATTAAATGGAGTGATTCGCGACTTTGGTAGACTGGGGTATGGGGTACAAGAGGATTGTCATTTGTAATATTTTTATAACGATTCTGTATTAATTGAAAGCTCACAAACATGATCGTTTTAAAATTATTAGCAAATTTCAGCTTTTAATTTCTTTCTCAGGCGCTTAAAATTGCAAAATCACAATTTAAGAATGGAGTTAACAACTGGCTCTGAATATTTCATTCACTTTTTCCCAATCTTCTTTTATCGATGACTTCTCTTGTGCACCTTTCCCTGCATTAACTCTCATCAGTGATTCAGGCCTCCCTAATCCTTCACAACTCTCTGTTAAATGCCCCCCATTTCGCTTTTGCGACATATATTGTGCTCCTAATCCAGCTACTATTTAATCGCTAATTTGGAGAGTTATTAAGTTCCTGATATACTATAACGCTATAAATAATAAAATTATAATCAAAGGCCAATTTCATTCATTACGATCGTTGGATAAATAACAAGGAGGGTAAAAATTCATAATTATGAACTAATTATACTGTATATCTAACGCTGATTATTATTTATGGACTTTATCAATGAATGAAAGTGTCAATCGTTGAAATTGAAGCAATTAAATTAATAAACCATGAAACGAGCATCAATGATCCGTTCGGGGTGTCGCGGTCGTATTACGAGCAAGCCTTGGGCGTTTTGATCAATTGACGTGATTGGGAATTGGGATTATTGTAGAGGGTTCGAAAAAATGTAATTGTTATGAAAGAAACGAAGAGGATGGTGCGCATGCGTTGTGGATTTAGCTTTTGAATCTAGAGAGGCAGTAATGCAGGTCGAAATGACGAAACCACCTGAAAGATAAATGATGCCATTTGCTACGAGCTCGTCGGTATATATATGGTCCAGCCGTCAATCCATAACCCATCGTTCGAATCGAAGGGCGCAACACTCATCGGAACTTGCAAAATCTGGCTATCTACCGCTAAATAACTGTCATCCCGCTCAAATTGGATTTCCATGGTCGCGCGTCTATTAGTCTATTCAATAGAGTTCTCTCGTTTTCAACATATTTGCTTATCAAGGAAAAGTGCCCTGAATCTCATACAGTTACGATATTATTTTCAATAATCGAGTTTTCCCTATTTTATGGGATTATACAAGTTACATATATAAAGTTCAGTTACATATAAAGTTGAATTTCGCTCTCTATTTGCAAATTATATTTGCTACATTTCCAGCATAAAATTGAGAGAACGAGATTTGAGGTATACTTCAGGTCCCCCTTGGTTCCACAATGATTTCTGATTAACGGCCAGTTGTTTCGTATACCCGATTGGGGCTCGTGGCGGACGTCGAGTAATGACTCTGGGGGCAGCGGCGGAAACTTGCGGATGCAGAGTGAGAGAGAGAGATATGAAGAGAGACTGGAGAAGAGCGGGAGGGTGGCTGATGACGATGATGATGATGATTACAATAACCGTGATTTTAGAGGGTTCACAGAAGGGTTTGGCACGAGGCTAACTCTCTTCTCTTCAATTGCTACATCATTGTTTTTCAAAACGAAATGAGGACTCGTGCAAACCGATCAGGAATCAATCCACCACAAGAAAAAGCTGCGGTGGATTCCTACCAATCTCCTCTTTTACTTGATTAACTCCTAACCAGAGAAATTAAGAGGCCTTCTTAGATGCGGTTGGACAATATTTTTCTTTGTCTTCTTAAAATCGGGTCTCTTTTATATTCGAAATAATAATATCAATTCTAATTGGCTACAAATTCATAAACTGGTATTCCATATTTTAAAAAATGAGACTCACCTCTTCCACTTCGGCCAACGAATCTAAGGTCATTGAACTTTGCCACCTGATTTTTCATGAGGGCAGTAGCATTTCTAAGTTCAGCGCAGCAATTTTCATCGTTGCCTGCTCGAACAGTCACCAAAGTTCCATCCCCAACTTCTCCAAGAGCCACGACTTTGAACGCAACCGGAAGTGTCTTGTTGGATCTCCAATGAGTCGGAAGTTGGCTGCATAGAAAATAGGGAGAACCTGCAATAAAAAAAACCAAATTTTGTAATGAAAATTTTATTTCTTTCCTAAAGAATAGAGAAATTTAAGGGATTAAGGCGTAGATGGAAATAAAAATTAAACAAAAGTGATTGCAGTTTTTATTGAACCGCTCGCGGAAATATATATATAGAAATTTGAAATAGTTGCGTCCAAGGTAGCAAAGAAATACCAGGTGGTTGACGAGATTTTGGTCCCTTATTACGTCGGCAGCCGCGACGTGTGCGTAGGTACTCATTAGGCACGAGCTAATTGGCAGGGTCAAAGTGTGGGAGGGGAACTACCGTGGACAAAAATTTAAGAAGATTAAGATGAAAAAAGGAAAGGAAATCCTGCTGGAGTCTGAAGCAATACCAAACAGGATGTATCACGTGAGAATTCAATTCTAAGATAAAAATGACTAAGAACAAATTTTGAAATATTTTTTTAATCATAAATGGTCTCAAGATTGAAGAAATTGATGATGAAATGTAATTTTAGAAATTGTTGATTTGGAAGTTGAAGGAGACTTGCATGGGGAGGTAAAAGGTAAAAGGCACTTGTAAAAGGCATTGTTGGTTGTTTTACTGAATAACTCCTTTTCCGCAAAATTGAATTTGTTCGGTATTACGTAAGGCGTAAGTAATATAATTTGCGATGCTATAGAAAGTGTTCGGACATTACAAATTAAAATTTTACGCTGTAACGATGGACGCTTTTACAATCTGATGTAAGAAGGATGCGAAGGTGCTAAGAAGTGTAGGAAAAAAAAGATCACCAATATTCCTTTTCATCTTAACTATAGAATACAACAAATCATAAGAAATATTTTAAAAGTGTTTAAATATACTGTTGATCAGGCTTTCAAAATTAAAATTGGATATGGAGTACAATTCCTGGAACACAATTTCAGCTAAAATTTAGGGCTACATTCTGTAGATGTGTAGTTCCAATTTCTATAATTACAAGGAACGTTTTTGGTTCACACATTCGTCAATTGTTATACAATTTATCTGAAGCAGTTGCTCTTTCATGGTAGAATTTCTGCTATAGAAATAACAACACGAATGGTACATTCATTCAGCACCATCAACATCGAAAAGAAAAGAAGCTCTTTTTATTGAAGTTAAGAAAGGATATCCGATATTTCTTTACTTATGTAAAAGTTCAACAATAATAAGATTCAATCTACCGAACAAAGAATACAATTTACGCTATATTGAATTACTTGCAAATAAATTAATGTCGAGTTTAAAAAACTTATAGAGCAACTTTTTATTTGTAATAAAATAAGATCAGCAAAAAGCAGAACAAAATAGCAAGAAATACTGAAGCATAAAAAGCAAAGGATAAAACGGAAGCAATAACACTAGCAGAATAAGCATAAGATTGAGCAAACCGAGTTGAAAGAAAAGAGTAAGAAAAGAGGGCATAAAATACTGAACCGGCAAAGGGAGATAGGAGAATAAAAGAAAGAATCAGATATTGTAGGACAAGCATAAAAAGGAGTGCATACAAGTATCAGTTCATGAAACAAACATAAAACACATATGTATTATGTTACAAAGAATAAAGAAAATAAGACATTTAAGAGATGGAAAAAATAAGTAAAAAAGATAAAGCAGGGAAAAATTATGAAATTGAAGTAGAACATCAAGAAAATATAACAAAGAGAAAGTAAAAAAATGATAAGCTCCACAAACTATTACAATGTTTTATAATCCCTTATTAATTATTGCATTTTATTTGCTCATCACTGTCATTATGACTCTAGGTTGCGTATTTTACAACCTTTTTTTATGACGCCTACTAATTCTTTAATTCTACCACAACATATATATAGTTCTTACATTGAGAAAACTTAATCTTTTTTACTTTTTCTTATTTTTAAAATTTCGTCGAAGTTTTTACGACCGCTAAAAAAATTCAAATCTTCTTCTTTCTTTCATAAAAATTTGGGAGAAGTATGGAACTAAAAGTACTATATTGTTTGAAATGGTACCAACCAGTTCGAACAAGTTCACCAGGATGTTCGGCCTGAGCCTCGCCGACGAGCCTCTCGGTCCACCAGAGCTCGCCGACGGCGGCACCCTCGCTCATCTCGCCACCACCACCCCCACCGCCCGCGTCTTCTTGGTACCTCGAGTTCAACCCCTGAAGAGGTGCCAGGGATGACCCAACCGGTCCGGCGCCCTCGTGGGTGCCAATGGAACCGTAATTCTCCCCACAGGTCACGGATCCCACCGGGAGATGCATTCCATCGGCGAGTAAGCCCCCCTCCGAATCGCCCAAATCTTCCACGTGTGACGTCGTGATTCCTTGCAACCTGACAGAGCCTTGATTCCTCTCGACTTCAGTTTATATTTGATCTAGTTGCATCTAATTTTTATTTAA
>JAUESI010000003.1:12322751-12359858 GCA_032275145.1 Synergus laeviventris | reverse complement strand
TAATTTTTATTTAATTTTAATATCACTCCTTCACTCAATTCACTTGCAACACTATCCTTCACTCGATCACTTTCCTAACTCCTGAAAAGAGTTCCTCATCCTGAATCCTGGAAGCAAGTTCGCCAAAGGGCCGAATTTTCCTCATCATGAAAAAATCGAACCAATCAGCCGGAGGGCAATTTTCCGGGATCCATGAAAGCAGAACTTCATCCTGTTCCATAATTAGCTAATCCAACTTCATCAATGATAATTTGTCTAAAATTTATTCCACTTGCTTCACTTGTTCTTTACTTAACACACTTATTTTCCTACTATTTCACTGTATCATGGAAAGGTTTCTAATAGAAGCTATGGACTTCACTCACATCACGACTATCGAGTTCCACTTTGAAATTATCACAGTCTTTACTTGCGCCATCACCCACGCACTTGATTAATTCGTTATATTCATTTAATTACTGTCCCACGTCGGGACAAGCGAAATCTCTTCTTTTTAATGAAACCAATTTTTTTTTATCACTGGGTTCCGGTTTCCCGCCTTTTCTCGAATCTCACTAGGAACACGTGTGCGAGTCATAGAATGGATAAGTCTTGATCACTCGAATGTTGTGAGTCAACTGAAGATTGAAGACGGATTGGATTTGTCGAATGCGTCACGATCGGATTTCTCTTTCTTTTCTATTTGCTTTCCGTCTTGATCGCGATCGGCGATCAATGATGATCGAACCGTACGAACGTCTGTCGCGGTCGACGGCGCACGACGTTATGCGTGGAGTTTGTGGCTGGAGGCCGCGTGTTCCACGGAAGCCCTCCGGGACGGCCCAGGCTGAAGAGCCTCCCCCCCCTCCCCCTGGTAAAACCCGCATCAATCCCATCGTCATGGTCGCCCCACGCTTTTCGTACTTTTTATTCCCCCACTCCCTGCGCTCCGCCCCCACCCACTCAATCGCGCGCCTACAATCCTTACTTTCTTAGGCTCTTAAATTTTCTGGAAAACATATTTTTTTAAACAAACATGTATATTTGAATATTTAAGCTTCGAATCAAGTTTACAGAGTTCCTTAAGGGAACTGACCTTTCAAATTCTTACGGGACCAGTTCTAGATTCGAAATTTTTAAATCTCTGACAGTTCTGATAGTTGAAAAATGACTTTTGAAAAAATTTACCCCTCCCCCCCCTCAATCTTATAGATAACCTCAGAAAATCTACCCACTAAGGTCTGCGACTCCAGATCTGGAACTTTTATAATGCAGTATAGGTACATAATACTAATTGAGCTTTCTGCGCTTTCAAAATGGCGACATATATGAATACCTACAAATGATAACTATGTATAATATACATATGTTTCATATATGTTGGCATCAGGTGTGTTTTCTGTTTATTTAAGAGATACTGGTTTGGACATAATGCATTGGAAATACAATAATATTTTTCTGATTTGTATGAATATTAAGGCGATAAACAGGAAACTGTAACATAATCGTCGAACTACGTTTCTATTGTTATCAGTTTGTTCCCACGGCGGACCAGCAGACTTTAGGCCCACGGGATATCGCGATTACTACGTCCGCGACTGATATTATTATTACTTTGTCACAATTACTATATATAAAATGATGAAATGCAAATTCTTCGTGTTTCACCATTCTTTGAGTTCCAGCAAAAAATATCGCGTAAATGTGTTTTTTTATGTATACATTTTCTGTATAATTTATCTGCATTCATTTATTTATATTTTTATACAAAACATTATAATAGTTCATAGTTATGAATTACAGAAATAATATTTTCGAAAATATTAATTCATCTAATCTAAGGTATCCCAGTCGCGTCTGGCTAGTGCATTCCATTACTACTGGGCCCATACAAATTTCTACTGACACTGTAAACTCCAGAGTAATTAAAAATGGAACGAAATAAATTCTCCTTTTAAACATGGAACAAGGAGAATAATCAGTATTCTTATAGGCTCTGATGAATTTTTTTTTATTCAACTGTTTACTTTCAGACGATCATTTATTCTTGGGAAATAACTTCTTCTAACTTCTAGAATTGTTTCCAGGTCAATCAAGCGAATAATATTTCAAAATATGAATTAAACTTGATATCAAGTTCGTTATGTCTTTGGAATTATAATCCACGTGGACGGGGGCATATCGTTTTTAAATTTGACAGAACAGTAGAGGCTGTAGACTGCAGCCTACAAGGCGTAACAAGTGTCTGCGTGACGTCACACGACCTCCAAAAGGCGGGGCTTTCAATGTGGGGGTGGGGCTCGTTTTGCCCCACCCCCGCGAATCCACGTTTCTTCATTCCTTTTATTCTCTTCAACGTTATCTTCCAGGACTCTACGACATGTTTCCCTCTGCGCAGAAGCTGTGGAATGTTGATTATCGTCGTTTTTCAAATATCTTGTAACTTAAAGTGCCCATTACGAGTACAAATTAGTGTAAATTATTGTAGTTTAAAAGGAACCAAGGTAATTTGGAAATAATTTATTACTTGCGTTCTTGGAAAAGGTGTAATAAATTTAACATCTGTTACTAATTGAGGAAAATATAAATAATCATTAATATAAGATTTTTAATATCAAGATATTGGGTGTTTATTAATAATATTTGCAGTTGTCTGTTGGACTATTGCCGATATTTATTCTTGGGCATTTATTCTTGAACCTCGAATACCCGCAAAGCGCCACCGTTTACAGTTACTGTGGTCTGTTAAAAGTGCAATTGACGAAGCATATATGTCATGCGCTTCTAGTCGTTTATGCAAACTTACAAGAATATAATTAACTTCGAAAGGTCAGCAGGGACCTATTGTCTATTATTTTGAGTAACGTTCAGTGGCGGTAGAAGTTATGAGATAGTAAATCATTACGTCTCTCATAAAGAGACCATTTCAGAAACAGATTTAAAGAAGCATTTTGTCAGACACAATTATGATAAATATGATTCATAGAGCTTGCAAATCCGATTCATTACAATTTTTAAACCTCGCACAATGAATGAAAAGCATAACCCTTATGTGATTTTTATACTTTGGAATAAATAATATCTAAGTTGTTTCCCAAGGGATTACATCGTTTTATTATCATGGATTAATTGGGTCCTTATAATGTTTGAATTGTGGAGTTAGACATAAATATTATTAAACCATAAATAAAGGATGAAAACGTTATACATATACATATATATACGGAGTCATAAACGGCGATTCTTGCTGACCCTTCTTGTATAATTAAAATCCCTTCCTAAATCAAGCTGAGGCTCTGATTAGCTGCCCTTTCCTCAGTTGGCTTAGACTTAATTCCATGCTCTTAATTGTACGCAGTATCCTTCGTCACTGTTCATGCTCTTTTAAAGAATGAAGCAGATTAAAATATTATATAAACTTATTCATTTTAGCAATTTAAGGGTTAACAATTATTTAACAATTAATAATTATTTATGTCTTATAGTATATCAGTTATAATTTGCTTTTTCATATTAAGTTTATCTATCTTCAATATTGCACTGTAACTTATATATAATATTTCATATAATATAACGAATTTTTCATATTCCAAGACAGCCCTTCTCTTCCATTTTAGCCATTCTCTCCATTATTTCGGTTGAAACTGACTTGGCGCGTGCGGATAATAATTCTCGTTATAAAGAAAGCACGCGATAATGACACAAGAAAAAGAAATGAGAATAGGGGTTGATTTGAAATTCTTCTAAGCAGAACGAATTTTACGGTTAATAAGTCAAAATAAGACAGAAAGTTCCTGACTTCCTGCGTTTATTTTTCCTATATATAGACAGAGTCGATTTTGCTGTTATAAACTTATATAGTCGTATATTCTTAAAATAAATAAAATTTAGTATTTTTGCGTATTGATGTTCATATTCTGATATATAAATTAGTAGACATTTTTTTATAAATGTTGTTTGTAGCACTATTGAAGAAAATTTATACTTTGAAAGTAATTTTCAACACAAAGTCGTAAACTATTACTAATATAGTGTGGCACGCTCGGATTTTAACTACAAGCAGATATAGACCCTCCTATATGATATAGTCAGTTAATTAGCTTAATAAACCCTCTGTGCAACTGACCCTTCATTTAGTCCACTGGAATCTCGATCCTGACAATACAGGGATGGCTCTTCATTTTCTTCGTTAACTGCATCCAAAGTACATTATACATGGACTTCGTATAATCAAAACCTGTCCATTTTAATTTAAAATGTATTCATCACTTCTATATTGAAGATTCTATTTGATAATTAACAAAATAATATACTTAGAGAGAGAAAGAGAGAGACTGTATATTATATAATATATATATACAATTATACACATATATTATATAAAATTATATATGTTATAATATGTATATATTATTTCTGAAAGTTTGCATATACAGAAAGTAGGTGCTAAAACATGTAAGAGAAAGGCAGAAAGAAGTTTAAGTATGATTGTGGGAAAGATTTATTTACGAAAGGTAATTTACACCATGAAATTAATACCATGAAATGTCGATGAAATTTATAGCTTCTGCCTCCCTGCGCTTAGCAAAGCTGGTGCCGCATAAGCTTCGGACTGCAGACTGCGACGTCCGACTTTGTGAGAAACATCAAAAGGATTAAAATGCAAATAACATAACTCGAATAAGCTTTCCTGTAAACTCAGCCTTTTGTTTTCACTGTTCAAATGACCTATCGGTATTTAAGCTCGTTTGTTTGTAGCTTTGAAAACAGTTTATTCCAAGCAAAAAAATCTCCACTGGATTTGGTACTTTGACTCTTGATACTCTATCTGAAATTGAATCAGTAAACTTCTAGTATATTGTTCACTGATTGAGGTTTAAAGAGTATAAATGTTATATAATTCATATTTCTCATTATGGTATATTACATTTAAAAATGTATTATAATTGCCGTGGATTCGAATAACATAATAATTATATACTAAATTACATGACAAATATAACATTTAAAAACATGAAACATTAAATTATATATGTAATTAGATAATATTTAATAAATATACAATAAGAGTCTTATAAAAAAAGCTGTAATCAGTTTTTAATTCACTTTTCATAAAAATTAAGATAAAGTTTAAGGAAACAACAATTTTCTGCATTAACAGTAGATGATGATTCTTTTCTTCTGTGAGTAATCCATTGCTGTTAATAATGTATCGACAGAACATAAAGTAGGTTTAAAATCAACTTAAAATCAGCTTAATATTCTTCATAATTTAATTGAAAATGTGTTATTTTATTTTCAATCATATCGTCAGAATTATTTATTCAAAAAGTGTCTTTAATAATTACATAATAATTACAATATTTTATTATCGATCGCTGGACAGCCGGCAAAGTTCTGAGATTTCCTGCTAGATGGAAGCAGGCGCGCTGATTTCGAAAGTTCAAATTATTTCGAGGCATCGAACTCAAGACTCATGCGTACCTGCGTTTTATTTAATTTTTAGAGCTACCTTGTTTTTGCTGAAATAATAAGATCCTATGTCTGACTTACAATTAATTGACTTGTACTACTTACGTTACGCGCGCTATCATATTTTTTAATAATGAACATCTTTTTCCTCTTTCTGTTTCAGGAGACGGATGGTATTTTTGTTAAAACATTGAATTTTCAATGAACCAGCTGAACCATATCCTCGTCGTGACAAGGTAAGAAACTAATAAATTAATTTCTAGTTTATCCACCGATGCTGAAATGATTCTTTATGTTCATGGTTGGTTGGTTGCCGGCGCTCGTAACAGTAAAAATATTCGCAAAAGTTCCCCCATTCACTGCTAGATGGAAAAAAGAGATCTGCTAGTTGATTTAAATTTTGGGGATAAACCCCCGAATTATAAAATATTTTAAAATTATAGATATTTTTCAATATTAGATAACCTTATACACAGTATATAATTCCCTTTAAACGCTTGAAAGGCAAAAGTACACAAATTATCTGAGTGCATAAGAAAATCAGATAAAAGAATTCTATCAACTAATTCATTTACTATATAATGTTTCAAAGGAGGCCAATCACACACGTCAGGGTATAAAATGCAATATCTCTCATTACACGTGCGGCATGCATTGAAAATTACATATACCCTCTAGTAGGCCATTCATGGGGACCTGAAGATAAAATCTTGAAGCTGTTGAAAGCGGAGCGATCGTATCTGATAGTAATGCGATCCCAGAAATATAATGGCAAAAACCCAGGGCATTGTTGAGGACCAAGCGGCGATTCATTGTATCCCGCTGCAGGATGTGCTCTGATTTTTTCGGAGCATAATAATGTGGCTTACACATGGGGGTGTGTGTTAGCTACCGTGCGAGGAACAAGAATGTTCTGAGGGGAAAGAGGGGGTTCCACAGATTTTTTTCGAAAAGTGCAGTAGCCGGTTCGTATGGCAATGGGAGTGTCCCTTGAAGGATATACGGTTACTCTCGTTGTTCCATCGGGAAAATGGGCTCAATGGCCAACCGATATGATATTTCGACGGAGAGAGATCAACCGGGATTAAACTTTCCGGTTTGCCCTACAGATCGCCAATTCTCCCACGCATCGAACTTGACAAATTTTTCTAAAACTACGCAATTCAGAATCGAATATTACCTTACAGAATAAAAATATCAGTTTTATAATATGATTTCAGACACATTTTTTTTTATTACTCCTCCCGGCCCACGAGCTTGTTCAAAAGGCAGTCCATAGAATATTTTTCAATTGATATACGACCGGAAAACGATTTACAATCACATCACGGAAACAAAATAACAAGCTCGGAAGTCATTTTTACGGTCTCAACCCCTTCGTTTTTTCGACTCCTCAACCATCGGAAAACCAATTTTTTGCCACTTTTTTCCTGGAATCTTTTCTTCCTGACCAAACAAGCTTCCAAAGTCTGCACGTTTATTTTACCCTCGGAAATTGAGGTTTGATTTTTTTTGGTTATGAAAAAAAAAATTGGACAATAGTGGTTCGCCGAGTGATGCCACGAAAGGTTTTAATTTTTATGGAGCTTCTGGTTAAAAAGGTAGCGTCAGTCTGACTTTAACAGTTAACTCCACAGAGTCGAAAGAAACCCTTCTTTTGCCAGCTGTGGGTTGTTTATTGGCACCATAAAATACCATCCCTTTCGAGTTTTTACACTTTTTTTTGGCTCGCTTAAGAAGCTGAAGCCTGAACTGTTCATCAGTTACAGTTATTATACGGCTATACTTATAATTTGAAAGCCTGCGGGTCTCTGAGAAACTAATGGAAGTCACCGTCTATCGATCGAAAAAATTAGTGAAGAAGTTTGAGAAAAAAGTAAGGAAAAATGTTTGCGCAAGAAACTTTGAAAGAAACATTATGAGCAATGATTTCTTGTTTGAATAAGTGGTTTGGTCTGAATAGGGTTGAATAATTTTCTCCGTTGGAGAAGCAAAAGAACTTGAACTATTTTTTGCCCATTAGAGAGCTAAAATACTCTTTTCCCTTTCAAGTATCATTTTGAGCAGAAGAACAAAGATATAGAAGAACTTTTCGTAACACCTATACATTTCGTGAGAAAAAATACTCTGATGTAGCAGGTAATCGCAACGAGAGAGCTTTTTATGTCTTTAGAAATAGAACTAAAGTATCGTTTTTTTATCTTGCACACTTTTGGGGACATCTATGAAAATCCGGAACCATGAAGGCTGAAGGGTGTGAATGCCTTTACTTATATAACAAGTAGAACCAACGCACAAAGAGACTCTTGGCACGAATCGCTCCTGTCTGGCTGAAAAAGGGTCAGGCTCTTTTTTTCCACTATCTTTCTTGATAGGTACTAAGAGATTAAGGTCGACCCTCAGATTCGCATGTAGATAAAAATACCTGGTTGAGCTATTTCAAGACATTATTTTCAAAGCGTTTTTTTTGTAAATAATTCAATTCTCTCTCGATGAACATAGAATATGTCCTAAAAGCTGGAATTACAACATCGCCCAGATTATCATAAATTTAAAAAAATGCAATAAACAGTTTATTCTTATTGATTCTTTAAAAATATGAGCATGATGAAGCTGAAAAAATGAATTAATAGCTCACGACATGTTTAGAGAATGAAAAACTGCACGTGCCACTACTGTGATCTATTGCATGATAGGATAATGTTCGACAAACTGAGCAGTCAATTTTGCCCTTGATTCCGAAAAAAGTTTCCAAATAGAAGGTTCACAGCTGTTCTTGTCGATCTCGTCCTCTACGCTACATAAACAAAAACCATCCACTGAAGCACGTACTAAAAGCACCCGTTACTTGTTATTGCTTACCTATTCGAAAATATACCTAAAAGACTTAATCACAATTTTCTTAGAATTTTTTCATTCTTACCTTGAAAAATACATAAAAAACCGATTATTTTTCTGATGGGCGTGGAAGTAATAGTGATCATTTGGAGGCGCCTAATTGGGGTGTCTGACAACTGTCTGGAGACGAACTTCCGGATTTTGTGATTTATTTTTCACAGAGAAAAAGCAGATGAAACTGTGGCAACTTGATTGAACCCGCAACTGTCGCAGTGTGAGAACAGATGAAACAACACCGGCACGCGCTCAGTGACCAACCGGAAGGCCCCCTGCAGATAAATCCTTCTGAAGTGTCTCTTACCCGGATTGTATCAAAATAATCTTATTTTGGTAACATTGGCTTAACTTATACTACTTGGAATACCAGCCACACAAATTTTAAGCTCTTCTTAAGTCGGTTCACCTTCTATTGTGCAATATTTGGTTTCTAATCCTCTTATTTTACCACAAACATATTTTTCAAAAAATTATTTAATTTGCGTTACCAATTAGCTGTTGACATTCTTTTTCGGAACAAATACAATAATATACCATACATTAATAACATTTATTATTGGATGAATTATTGGACAATGATACGATTATTGCTTAATATATCTGAATATTCTCCCGAGTGCCCGACTATAATCGATACTTAAAACCCACCACCTGAACCCAAAATGTTTTCAAAACTCTACCACGTATATTTTCCTGTCGACATGACAAGCGCTCCAGATTTATTAATGGTTTGTTGTCCGCTCCAGTTCACACTTTTTGGCAAGGTCCAATTTTCCACGGGGGTCTGGGCCTTATTCTTCTCCGAGAAAGACACGCAACCCTCCTCTGGGGAAAATCTCGGACCGCGGAAGGTTAACCGTCGACCAAGGAACACCGGGTGGCTCGCGCCTCGTTCTTCCTCGGCTTTCTTCGTGATTCGATTCGATGGTTATAGTATGACAGTGCGTAGCGCGGGGCCCGAATTGAGGCCCGACAGGTAGGGATCGTCGAAAGATTCAAAAAGATCCTCCATTGTCGAGTTAGCGGCATGAGTAGCGATCGGGACGCGTATAACAGCGTATAAACCTCTATGTTTGCAGACAAGGCCCCGACGGGCCCCCGGCGGCGCCCCCCACCACTTCTACCTACTTCTTTTCTCCGAGTCCCACGACGTCTCACTCTCACGTGCACCGACGTCGACACGTACGGGGTGACAACATAAATATAATGTCACGCTTCTACGGTCGCCAATGGAGCCACCGAAAATTCTACTGGGCCTGATGCTGAAGTTCACCCTCCTTCAATGCCGGGCCCTATTCACGGCGTACATATTGTATATAATGCATAATATCGTTGCGCATAAGGAACCAGTTCGTGAACGCGAAAACTGTTGTAGTCCCGAAAGATTTTTATAGTCTGGATGAAAAATGAGGTTGGCCTCCTCCTCATCAGCTGGGCACTCCTGAGACCAAAGAGGCCCAATATTTTGGCACTCCATGACTCCATCCTATAGATATAGACTTATAAATATGAATTCTTGAATCGCTCAATCGTGACGATCTGACAACAATCCGAGAAATATAGGAATAATGGTTTAGTACCTGTAACTTTGTTGCTTGAGAGAAAATACCGAGCTTTTTTTTTAGGGAGAATTTTATGGCGGGAATTGGGAGCAAAGTAGGTGGGGCCCAAAGTTATGGGGTCACGTTAAAGTGATAGAGTTTGCTCTTTGAAGACTCAGATTTATAGACCTGCCTTGTATATAATACTTTATTTTAGAACTCAAAGAGCGTTTGAATCTAGTAATAATTCTTTCAGTAACTGTAAGAAGGTTCATTTCGTGGAGGGTATTTGGAGGGTTCATTTCGTGTATATAGGCTGTATCACAGATGTACAGACTCTCTTAAAATGATAAGTTCAAAAACAATAACAACTGAAAAATTTATATACTTTGAAATACTTTGATAGAATAATAATAAATTGATATTTGAAAGTTAGAGTATAGCTATTCTAAGGATCCTGTCAGTTGGAAGATAAATCTTTCTATGGTATTCTACATATGTTGGAATGATTCTTCAGAATGAATTCTTATTTTGTATAAGCATCAAACCAGATACCAAACAAGGTCTTTTGGATTGAAGAATTCCCTATAGATCAGACCCAATTATATATTGAGCCATTTAGAAGCTGGAGCAGGAAAAGCAAAAGGGCCCCTTTTTGAAACTGCCGATTCCATGGGGGATCGGTTCCGCTCAGGGTACAATACCACCCGTGACATCGTTTACGCGCCCCCCGTGGTCTGCCACGGGACGAATGGGACCTATAGCGTATGGAACACCCGTGACGAGACATCTTCATTACGCTGTGGCCGTAGGGCCCTCTTCAGGCTGCCAACATTACGTCCAACTATTTGCGTTAAATCGATTACCATTTCCTCGAAGTGTAAGAAAAAGAAGGCTAGTGTCAAATTCGATGATTCCACCTTTTCACATTTAGCAAAGTTCTTTTCGAAAAATACGTGAGTTCATTATTGTCCGGAAATGGAACCTTTTTTTTTTGGTACTGAAGTTTACAACGCTTATGAGAAACGGAAGTAAAAAAATAAAAAATTACGGAGCTTGAAATTTTTGATTAGAAAAGTTCCATTTGACGATCATCAAACTTTGTCAAAAAAGTTGGAAACCTCTGATTACATCCCAATTCCAATTTCAAGATTTCAATTGACGAAAAATACCCTGCATTTCAAGACTTGAATTTTTATTTCTCAGAATCGTTCATATTTACACATGGAACCGTTCATAAAAATAAAATCACAAGTCTCGAATTTAAGGTATTTTTTGTCAATTGAAATCTTAGGGGTGGAATTGGGGTAGGATTCACATGGGGTTTTAACTTTTTTTTCAATGTTTGGTTATCAAATAGAGCCGTTCCCAAAACTTAAATTGCAAGTCTCGAAAAAAATTAGTTATGGGAAATTTCCTTGACTTTTATCGACTTCAGGACTTTATAAACTTTTTGAATAATCTAAAGTACTTTTCGTGAAAAAGTATTTGAAAACTTTTGATGTATCGTACTTTAGTAAGTTTTACAATTTCAAATTGTAATCTGTGCTAAGAAAATTGTAACCTCTGCTATTTTCCAAATTATTTATGCTTTTGATTACCTTACATTGGGTTGAAGTATCAGAATCTGACGGAAATAAAATTTTTATGGAAAACAAGATTTTCAAATATTTTAATGCACATAAAGCTACAAAAAACTACAATTCTGTTAATATTGACATCTACTTCGCCGATTATTATATTCATAGTATTGTATATTTTAATTAATAAAACATTCTTTAACACTATAGTGTTAGAATCGATTTTTTATATTTTTATCTAGTTTCGACGCTGTAGTTGTCAATTTTTACAGAATCTTGCGTTTTATCGTTTTATGCGCATCAAGATTTATTTGACTTTCGTTTGTCATAAACAGTGCAAGCTTCAGTATCATTCTCTTTAGAAAGATTGCATATAAAACGTAGAAAACCATAGTTATAATTTAAAATAACCCATAAAGGACCAATAAGATAGAAAAAGCTACAATCAATAATATACTACAACCTGCGTTGCACAATGGTTCATTGTGAAACTGGTGAGTATAGCAAAACCGAGTTAAGCAGGTTTTAAAGAGAATGGAGGGATGGAGAGGTGTTATAGGAAGAAATTGAAGGGTTTGAGGTGTGGTGCCTTGGTGGCCACGGGTGCGGTACAAGCTCTCCGTAACGAGGGCCAGCCTTTATGGCCCGTAAAGATACGTGCCGTCCAGTTTACGTCCGCTCGCTGTATAACGGGAAAGTAACGTGGAGCTCACGTAGGGGTAGTTGGCACTGTTGGAAGTACTCCCTTTTGAGATCCCTTGGTCAAATCTCCATCCACTGACTCTCTACATCCCTCTCGGCTTTAAAGAGCACGAGGGAAGGAGAAAGAACTCCATATATAGTGATATAGTTGAGATAATACTCCATAGAGTTCCCCGTGGGGCAGTTTTATAATGCGCGGCTGTGATTGTGCCTGATTGCCCAATGCCGCTGTTGCCACGGGGACCAGCATCAGCAGCGCGGTGACGATCGGGGCTCTTTTAGATCCCAAAGAGCGTATATCTCGAAATTACTTTCGGATAAAGGGGTGGAGAAAAGTCGATCGCGTTGAAGCCGAGCCTCGATTGCCAAGAGTAAAAGTCAAAGTGGAAACGCTGAAAAATCCAGAATCCATTTTTCGCACCCCCTTTTCCAAAGGGGGTGCGCAAAGGATTTCTTAAGACATGTTTATAAATGTTTAACTTCTTTTCAGAAAAATTCATCAATATATCAGTCGAAATCGATACTGATGTAAATTACGTTCCCATGCAGAACAATGTAAAGCTCCTCTATATTTTTATGCAGCCTGTATGCCCTGCATGAGGTATCATTAGAGTGTATATGTATAACTGAGTTGAGTACGATCCCGTGGCTGACCACTCGCGAGTATCGCGGTTGAGGTAGTGGGATGTGCGAGTGCCAGAATCGGGGTGAAACGTGCGAGAGGAAGTGCACGACGAAGTGGCGAAGGGTAGAATCGAGGTAAATGTGAGGAGCAGGGAGAGCTGTGAATCAAAATTAGCTGCTCTTGTACGTTTTACGATACCAGACATACACATATGTAGTACATACTGGGTAGTTCGCTCATCAGAGCTTTTCGACGGTTTTCGGGGTCGAAAAGTATACCGCCGCAGTTTCATTCGACGAGACCGTATATAGGGGCTCATTTGCCTCCTCTAACCCCGCTGTCAGTTTTCCACCTAGTCGCTCCAACCTTCGTTGGCCAATGAAATTGCCGGACTTTCCGGTTCCGGAATAGCTATATATATGAAGCAAAGAGTACTGAAAGGTGAAATCTCCTAATTAGGTGCATGCTTCATTTTCTTCGCGCTCTTAACTTATTACTGGATTAAGTATGTCATTCAGTGGAATTTAAATAAATCATTGCTCGACATTTGTTCTTCATCCGATGCCGATTTATATTTCTTTATTTACATTACTTCATAATTTTATCCGTACCAATTCAACAAATTTTAATTAGTTGCTCTTCCAATTTTTCGTACATTCTTTTTTATTTTTTCCTATAAAAATAGTTATAAGGAAGTATATCGTGATTCGGCTTTTAATTTACGCGATGATTCGCAGCGGACGATCCTGACGAGTCCTTTAGTCGACGTTCCACACAGTTCCATCGCCACAAACACGAACAACCCTTGGACTCGATTTTGCTGGTGATTGTGTACTTGAATGTCTGTGAGAAACGAGCTGCGTTTTCACACACGTTCTCCTTTATATGTGAGGAGTTGCTATACCTGCGCGTAAACACGTCCACTTTGTACACATTGCACACACAAAATGCACAGTTGCACACATATTTACATGCATGCATACACATTTAAATATATATATATATATATATATACACATGTGCATACTTGCATGTATATACTTAAAAGTACATGAGGTGCAGAGTGCATATTCGTGAGTGAAAGGCCTCGTTCACAAAGAGTGTGGCTCGGAGTGGATGTGTGGGTGACTTAATTCGGTGTGAATATATTCAAGCTTCACTGAACCAAACCCCATCCCCATCCTCTGACACATGCTTATGCACTCACACACATGAAGGGCTCAGTCGACCGCTGGGCTAATTTCAATATCCCTTGTCCTGCACGTGAGTACGTGCATTCGCATGTGTGCACCAACGAGAGTGCCATTTAGGGGTAGAAAGCGTCGAATCTTTCCCTGTATGAGTTTTGCTGTTCCACGTGGGGGAAAAGTGGGGGTGGGATGTTACGAGCGCGAGTATCGAAGGGATATGGTCTCGGTAAAAAACCCGCGTCTACAAGCCTCTGGAACTGTTTACAAATATATGAAGGATTGGAAGTATCAGTGTGCCTAGTAATTAGGATAGAAATTAGGTTTCGTAAAAATAAGGAGTACATTTTCGTAAGGAAGTTTTACATATCTATTATTTTATGAAAATGTATAAGGAAATAAAGAAGTAGGTATTTTTTCTTGTTTTATTATTTCTTGTAATTTATTTTAATTTATTTTTTATTTATTTTTTCATCATCATATACATGAAAAGTATGAGTATAGCGAGAAAATTTAATAAAAAACCACATTCCCCTATTAGCGAAAAATATATGATGAGAATCGCAAAAAATGATGCAATTAAAACTTCTCTGGCAGACGTTCCTTTACAAATTACCCAACAAATTAAAGCCCTATCGCTTTTTAAACCCCAAATGCCATTTCCAACGCAATTTCCCCCACATTACAAAAATAAGCCAACCCTTTGAAAAATAACGCTTGCAGCTTTCGTTTTTTGTACCTTGTTTAATGAACGCATTTTAAATCATTTTTTGCCACGCGCCTCGGGACTGATTTTGGATTTAGGTTTCCCGCGAGTGAATCGGGGGTGTTGGTTCAAATAGGGTCAAAAGAGGGGCCATGAACGCGATCTAACATCTGCCAGGGAAGGCATTCGTGGCACGTTGTGAATTCTAAACTGTGCATTAGGAATGATTTGTCGATGTTCGTGCGATCGATGTCCGTTTTAATCCAACAAAATTTCTTTCTCTACCATCCATACTGATGACGAAGGTAACTTCGGTAACACTCTTATGTATCTCATTCAAATTGGAGGGCATCTTTATATCTCAATTTCTTTATTTCTCTATTTTTCTAGCGACGACAGCTCTACGGGGTAACAATAATAGCCAAGGTGGCCACAATGGGACCCCATGACTTTTCGACTTATTGTCGTCAAAGTCTATGCTTTATACCTACCTGTATTGGATTATCCTGACAATAAAGCCTGCTTTCTAACGACCAAATTATAGCCAATGAAAGGCCTGCTTCCCCTAATTAAGTGCTCGTTTAATTAGATTGAAAGTCAAAAATATTCTTGTCCCTGATTTCGAAAAAATGCACACCTATTTCGTTTAATACAGTATGTAAAAAAAATTAAAATGACACATTTCCAGCATAATTTACAACAAAAAATAAACGCAACCGTGATTGCTACAATTCTGGTAGACCTCACCGAATTTCTCTCCAAAGTGCCCTAAAAAAATGTTTGCTAAAAGATCTAAATTACAAAAAGCAGAAAAGAAACTCGAAAGACCTGTAAAAAGAAGGCCGAACATCAATGCATATCCCCCAATGTGCGGATAAAGTCAAGCATATTTTTAGGTGGATTTTTAGAAATGGTACCATAAATTACATGTTTTCGTTAAAAAGAGGGCAGAATTTTATTTCTTTACGATGCGCTGGAAAAAAATGTTCCAGATAGGAAGACCCCAATATAAAAAAATGCCCTGTTTTGGTTAAAAATTAGTGCGGACCCGGTACTAAAAATGCAAACCTGTAGAAAGAAACTTTCTTTGAGGGGCACATTTCTTGTAAAAAGAAGAAAAAAATCTATAAAAATATACGACACCGTTATTTAAAATAGACCAACCACCGTTAGGTGCGTTGCTCGAGAAACACACAAAACGGGATCCCAAAAAGTGGGATCCCGTTTCTCGCGTTTTCGGTCAGATTTTACAAGGAGCTTGTAAAAACATAAAAATTCACTATAACGCTTGACCTATAGTCTGAATCGGGCTCATAATGGCCTCATGCTTTCAAATTCTGTTCTAAAGTAGTTTAAAAGACCTTTTCTATTATATAATTTCTTACGGTATACTCTAATTTACTTGCAGTCATATCCTGAGAATTTAGTTTTTTCGCATTTACGTGGAAAAAAAAACATATTTTTGGGGAATATCAAATCTAATTGTTTGAATTTTGTAATATGATAAAGAAATAATATATTTAGTTGGCATTTTACGACTCAATGCCTAAAGTGTGCAAAGCACCTTCAACTAAGCTCTAAAGGGAAAGTTGACTCGTGAGATAATTTTGCGAAGGTCAGAAAACTGTAAACCCTTGTAAATTCCATATAACGGTCCCACCTTCCTGACCCACATCGAAAATAATAAAAAAAAACAGTAAAAAAAACCCTCTCTTCCCTTTTTACCCGTTAGGTTTGACCCTTTCCATAAAAGCTCATAAAACGGTAAGCCCCTTCAAAAAACCAAAATGGTCTGAAAGAAATTTCAGCATGGGAGAGAGTTAACTTTATGCCACTAAGCCTTTTCTGCAGTAAACTTAATCCGTGTTATGGTCACAGAAAAAACTTTCTTCGGGCAAAAGTCAGTGTCGTAAAACATGAAAAGTCAGGGGAAAACCGCCCGCCGGTAATATAACCCTTAAAAAGTCAACTGCGGCCGGGTATGAAACGGGTTGTCAGGAACTTAGGAAAGGGCTGAGCATAAATTCATAAACAACCGCTACTCGCAGAAAAGGATCGTTGTAAAAATATAAAACGTGCTGGCACGTTTTTCCAATATAAGAAAGATTCTATCCACGACGGTAAAATTGTAAAAATGCAAGGAGAAGGTCACCTAAAAAAAAAGGGGTCGAGTTATTTTTAGAATTTTTAGCATTGAACGAAGCCATATATTGTAAAAATAAGGATGAAAAAGTAGGTGAAAAAAAGGGTTTAAGTCCACTTTCCTTTCACTCGAAGAGTCAAATGTTTTATGGAACTTTTTTCCGATAAAAAAGGGTTGACGCGTTTTTAAGGATTTTTTCTGGTGGTAAATTATGATTTTTCAGAGTTGGTTTCTGTCATTTCAAAACGACAGCGGGAGGAAATAAATAAGAGGTTTAAAGTAGTTTGAAACCTGAACGAAAAGATTATAAATATTTTTAGGTACTGAAAAAAAAAATCCACTATTGTGTATCAAACATTGTCAGTTTTTCAAGCTGGTATACCAAGAAAATTGCAGTATGATTTTCTTTGAATGGCTCAGATTTATATTTACAGTAGCCTTATTTCATCCCAACAAATCCCCGTGACCTAAATTTCGGAAGCAAGTATATAAAATGGCCCATAGTGCAAGATTTGCTTCCGATTATTGGGCGAAATAAAAAAAATCATATATCACAGCTGACTCTGTTGTGGTCATTTGAGTCTCTGAAAGGGATAGAAGATAGAAATACAAATACAAAGATTTTTGAATTGTATAACATGGAACAAAGGAGTGAAATATTCGGTGTCTGAGTGTACGGCACGAGTGAGGCGTACTTGCTTCTCAGAAGGGTTTCGCAAGCCTTATTGGGTTGTTACCATTGCAGGTAATCCGTACAGTAGTCCAATTTTGGGCCATTGAAGAAGAGGAAATCGATTGTCAGTCGTAAAAGTGACGTGTTCAGATCTCCCGCTGTGCTATGCCTATACCACGTCTACAACTCTCCACTTCTGTATTTCCACAATACTGGAAAATCAGGCAAAAGATTTTCAGACTAAAATTGTCAAGGCGGGTCGTTCAGAGTAATAATAGACCAATAAAGAATTATTTCGTTAATTAGAGGGCGCTGACTGAAGCAGCATGCCACCAATCATACCATATCCAACCCTTGCCTCTACTTTACTGGTCTTTATACTTTTCTGCTACTCTCTTCACTCTTCGTCACAAACGGTACACGAGGAATGGCCTCCAGGAGCTATTCGACCCCGTAAATTATCCGGTTTGCGTCGAACTAGTTATACTCGTTTCGAATGGGGTAATAGGAGAAAGAGAGCAAACGGTACCTAGGTCATAACGGGTTCGCGAAAATTTACGATTCTTCCTTTGGTCTCTAAATTTCTCCAATCCTTACCTACATAATGTGCAATATTGCCACTTCGCAACCTTGGGATTTAAAGGGTTTAAAGGCTTTTATTTTGTAAAATTATAAATGGATTTGAAGTTAGTTTCTAATATTTAAATGTTAAAAGCTTAATAAGATAAATAATTGAATATATTAAAAATTTAGAAACAAATATCTGTGGTGAAATATGGCAGAAGCACTAAAAACTTCAAATTTTATATTTCCGCTTTTGGCTAATGTAGGTCTCTTGTAACATTTAAATTTCTTGAAATTTAAGGAGTCATTTGAACTAGTCGTCGCCAGGACAGGAAGGAACTCCGCCATCAGACATGATATTGTCTCGCCTACGAACATGACCTTAAATTTTCATCTCACATTTCATGTAGAGTGTAGACTGTAGACGTACTCCAGATCATTGAAAAAGAGCACGTGACAAAGTAGTCCTTGTTTTACGACCATTGACCATTTTGTCAGGAAACAAGTTGGCCGTGAAACATAACACTGAGGTTAGCGAAACCCCAAGGGAGCAACTTCCATTCGGCACGTAGAAGGTTAACAGTTTCAACCCTATAGACAAAAGCTGCATTTTATTTTTCACTATTTTTTAGAATCGTCTTTAATGCTAAAAAATGTTTTCAAATTCTTTCGTTTTCAATTCTAAAGACTCCCTAAAAAAAATAAATTACTATCTATAATTCTGTATTCATCTTGGCCAAATACTGCCCTATTTATCTATAAACACATTACGAATTCCACAATGGTTTCTGTCTCCATAAATTTGATCTTCAGAAGTCACACATATCTCATTGAATTGTAACAACTTCCTCTATCGAAAATCGCCATTCATCGTTTTCTCCACCCTCGTTTTCCTTCATCGAGCATTCGAGTTTACGTATAAAGCTCACATATTATTTAGTATCTGAAGATCGGCCACCCTGTGGATTGTGATCCGTCATCTTTAGGAGTTAGGACGTTAGAGGCATCCTCTTCTTGTTCTCTCTCGTGTACTCCATGATGCGTTTATGGTCTAGCCGGAAGCCCTCTAGAGCAGCGCGGGAGGAGGCCGGATCTTACCATGAAACGGGACCTTTGTTAGGCCCATTGTGACTCGTAAGTATCTGTGCGTTCTTCGAGTCCCTCTAGTCTTTACAGCTTCCGAGGAAAAGTCACGACATTTCACGAGGGTTCAAAAGAAAAATGGCTAAATCTACAAATTGTTCCTTTTCGAATTCAAACTATATCCATCACAGAATTGAGATATTTGTGGTTTCTCTCTATTACCAATCTTTCTTAAAAGGTTTCATAATTAAAATAATCTCTATTGACATAAAAAATATCACCACTAAATTACGACCCTTCATTATGTAATCCCCCACCCGAATCAGAAATTCACAACTGTGAAAAGGTTGATTGAACAACCCTGCTATCTGGATCAGAGTGGATGAGAGAAGTAAGCCTTTGCCGGAAGCTCTTTGGGGTGGTAGGAAGCACCCCTGCTTTAGTGACAGGGGCGAAAGAGGAAAAGGAAGAGGAAAAAGAGGAGGGATGGAATGGCTCGGTCTCATCTTGCCTCCACAAAGCGGCTCCGCATCAGATAGCATTTGTTTTAAATATATGGATGGGGACCCAGGACGATGGCTCGTGGATGGGTTGGTGGCAAAGAGGAAAAGAAGGAGGGAATGAGGATAGGGCTTGGGGTGAGGATAACAATACCCATATCCCACGAGCTACGCGAGTTTCCTTCTCCGTCTCCAAAGCCGAACCCTTACACCTCTGACTTTATGCGACACAACTCGTTTCCTCCATATTCCCCGGTTCCAGATTCCAGGATCATCCAGGACTCCAGGAACCAATACTCTCGACTTTCGCGAATGACTCTGCTTTCCATTCTATCTCTCTATCGTACGTCTATCCTCCCTGCGGCCAGATATCGGCTTCCCAATAACCTAACGCCTAACCGACTTCTCCAAGCCACCATAGCATCCCTTTTGATTTTCATTCTTTCCTTTTCTCTTTCCAACTTTCCATCGCTTTTTATGCACTGCGCGATATCAAGATTTCAGAAGAGACTCTTATTAAATCTTAAAAATGTAGAATATATATAATATGCGTATGAATATAAAATAACAATCCCTCTTAGACATCCTACACAAAGATAACATCCCACCCGAACATCATAAAAAAAGATTACTCTAATCCAGAAATCACACCATACATACGTTATTCACCCTTCGAAAAAATGAATATTTTCAATCGAAGAGACAATCTGTATCTATCAGGTTGATCATATACTATCTGGATCTATTTTGCTGAAGGCAGAGGTTGACTATGAGCCAGGGGGGATTACTGGGGATACGGGTGTGGGACTTTGGAGAGAGGCTGGGAAATGGGAGCAATCGGAAGAGGAGGGGAACAAAGAGTTTGAGGATCTCTGATCGAGCGTAGGTGTCGTGGGTCTATCAGGCGATGCACGGTTTTCTCCTATCTCCGCCAGTAAATCCGGCCGTAAGTTAAACTATTGGGGAATCAAGGCAGTTTCAGTGGCACGACGCCACCGAAGAACCGCTCCCGCAGAGGGCTTCCAAGATCCTCCAGAATCAAGTTTACGTATATCTCGTTGCCTATCATCTCCATCACCATAGATTGCCCATAAAGAACCCCGGCAATCCGTGGTTATACGTGGAGGGCACCATCGAATACTGAAATCCTTAAATCGATCTTCTGCGCTTCCCGTTCTCAAGTCTTCTTCCATATTCGCTTTCCGTGTTTACGAGGACGCATCTCTCGATATTTACTCTCGATATACTCAATGCTGCTCTTTTCTAGCATTATTTTTTATAGCAAAGCTTTATCCTGTCTTTTCAAAGACAAGTAGATGAAACACGTTAACCTTGACCTCATTCTTTTCATCAAGCATGTCTAACATTGTCCATCCTTTCCTAAAATTAGGTTCAGGAATTTTTTTCGGAATGCTAAGGTGGCATTCTTTTTAGGTGACTGGAGTATTTTCCGAAAAATGCTAGATGTGGGATTCTGTGGTGCACAAAACAGAGTCTTTAGGTCTCCTTAGCACGCCAAACTTATAGATATAATATAAGAGGAACAGAACTGTTACGAAGTTAGGAACCTGAGAAAAGGAAGCGTGACGGACGTACCGAGTGAGCTGCTGGACACGACCATAAACGCATTACAGCCGGAACGAATCGAGCCTGTATCCAAAATTAGGGAAACTTTCGGATGGTCGCGCGACCTCCCAACTTCTCTCTCTCTCTCTCTCTCTCCTTAAGCTTTCCACGTCATTGTAGAACGACTCAGGAATAAATACCTAAAATTGCGAATGATCCGTGCAAAAGAAGGTACGTCGAGTAAATATATGGATGGTGGTAGAACGAGGGTCACTCAACACGCAGGGGGTCCAGCAACATGCCCTTTATTAGAGTCTTTTACACAGGTGACTTGATGAAGATTGCAGCCACGTGTCTCAATTGTCTTCAAACGAAGGGCGACTATACCATACGGGCGTAAGTAAAATATTTCCAAAAATCATTAAAAATTTTTTTGACCTAACACATGCCCCTGTAGAAGATTTTGATCCTAGTTCTATTTTTAATTTCGTCAGGAAAAAAACCATTTCTTTGACAAAGTTTTTCTTGAAGATCGATACTTCTTACAGGCTACTGTTCACCAACTTATATGGTAAAACATGATGTAAAATTGAAGAAAGAGAAGAGAATACTATCGAGGCTTCGAGACGTCGAGAAGGACCAGAATGGGCGTGCTGTTGGTTCCATAAACACCCGCAAACCCAACCTCTGACTCTCTTCGTGAAATTTTGTTCACATCGAGATGAGTGATGGTCTAGAATCTGTATTCAGCGGAATCACATTTCAAAATGAAACATCTAAATTATAATTGAGATATCCAACAGAATCCAAAAATGTAGATTCCTATTTCCTGGGCATTAATGGCTACACTTTTGTGTGACTAATGGTTGCTTCTCAATTAAGAATGAAGGATCGAGGAGGAAAAAGTGACAAAGTGTCGAAGAAAGGGGTCACGTGTCGATGGGTATCTGGTCTCTGATGAATATGTCTCTTGGAGGAAGGAAGCTGAGAGTCGCGTCGCGACGTAAAGACGCCACTGAATTTTCGGTGCCCCCCAGCGATTTTCGAGGTCGACCTGCGGGGGTCTGGCACCCGTAATGAGTCAACGCTCGTCAAGCGTGCCCATCTCTTGGAAGAAGAATCTTTTTTTTTCCACCATCCAGTGTCGAATGCCAGGACCCTTAGTGTCCCGCTGAGACGATAACGTTTCCAGCATTGTTCGTCGAATTTGTATTCCTAAATGGCGCCCATCGTTTGGACACCACGAGGTTTTCGTGGTGCCGCAGAGCAAACCCTGGACCACTTTTCTTCCACATCCAACACCAGAACATCACTAACTTCCTGCGGCATCGCCAAACGTCGTCGAAAAAGTCTTTCTAAGTCTTTTGAAAATCCTATAAATTACCGTTCAAGTGTGTTCCTTATTTATGATCATCACCCGCTATTCCTTTCCTATCCATGATTTCCATAAAAAATCAATTAAGGCATTTGCACAAGTTTGAATAGACTGAACATTATATTTTGGATTTGTGAAAATCAGGCGAATGTGTATAGATAATTTCCTCTAAAAATTAAAATGAAGTTTTACTATAAACGAAAATTCATCCATTTTTTCATAAACTTCCGACTTTTTATAGAATCATTCGCAGCTTCTCAGTGTATATCCATTATTTATTATTTTTTGAGAAGAAAAATGTCGTGAAGGAATTGAGAGTTGCTTTCTGATAGTGGTTTAAGTCACGTAGATGCCTAAAAATATAAAAACCAAAATAGCCACCCTGTGGCTCCCGTGTAGCATTCTGGTGGTGAGTAACAGTTTACAACGAAAATAACTTTTGTGCAGACGAAATAAAGGGGCGATAATGCCGTGCGATGAATCAAACAATCGTTAAACTCTTGAGTTGAGCCAAGGGACGCTTTTTGGGTCGTATAGACTCCGGAATGCAAATATACATTCGTATTATCTTTATGTTAATTTACCTGAATTATCATCTGATACCAAAAATAATTTAAATAGTTACTTCCCGATACGATATTCAGTATCTAGATAATTTTATCATGTCGTACCATACATCATAATTGAATCGTCCACATCCTTTTTGCATTTTAATTCTAGAAAATGGAAATAGAAATGCTCACTTCAACTTTACGATAATCTTTTTCAAGAATTGGAACTTGAATACGAAAAAGAGAATTGAGTCGGTTGCTTTGACGTGATCTCTTCTTTCCAAAACCACAGGCACCATGAGGTTTGTTGTTGTACTTGTACATTCTTCTCCATCAGCCATAAGTGCGTCAAAGAAAAGTCTCAATACAAGAGAGAACGAATCTGTCCATCCAGTTCGACTTTGCCATCTTCGCAGCATCCACGCATACGCAATAATTTATCCAACAAAGGAAGCAGTCCAGCCTCCGGCAGGGTGCGTCCATTCACCCAAATCTTTGAGTAATTTGTACGCGTTTTTACTTTTAAGGGAGACTTTTTGAACTCGGATGATCAACAGAGGCCGGACCAGCCTTTAAAATATTTGTGATCGCGTTGTCAGGTTACGAAAATAGATATATTTTGGCACCCAGTTGCTCAGTCGAATAGAGACGCAATCGAACATGGTTCACGAAATTCGTTCACTTCCTTTCCCATGGGGGTGACTTCCCCTTTTTTAGGTGCCACTCCTTTTCAGTTACAGGTGAACCCACAGAAGATTGAAAAATGAACTTAGTAAATTATTACCAGTCTGAGAAGTTACTCAACTTAGTGAATTTTAAATTCCAACTCCTTTGAAATCAATTTTTTATATGCACCATATAGTATTTTTCATTTACCGAATCTATAACGAACATATTCGAAAATTGGACATTTGGACAATCGATCATTACAGAGCATTCTCAATCCGTGATTTCTATATTTTTCTCAGAATAAAAAAGACATTCAGCGTCACAGATAGCGGACCAAAGAGCAATGTCCATTTATCTCCTGTTTGTTGAGTAGATCGAGACCATTGAATGAACAGTTTTTATTTACAGGTCGCGTTCTTCCAGGACATTGCCTCCGTTTGATCAGTATAAGCAAGTCAAAATGCATTTCTTCTCTTTTTATGTGTGTACAAATATAAAGAGGGGAGGTGTTACATTGTAGTGATGCCCGATGCGGGAAGGCGGGTTCGGCCACTGTTTGCCTTTTGCATAAAGCTTCTTGGTGATTTATGTCGAGTCACTAGATATTACGTGCACCGCCTTTGCCATCATTCCCATTCACAAACGCGGTTTTCAGGTCTGGACCAATTCATTCATGCCCACTGAGGCTGGGAATCTTGTGTGGGAGAATCGAATCTTAGATTTTTTTCTTTCATATCACTTTTTCCGTCTTTGATTCCTGTCTTCCTTCTTCTGGAATTGTGGATTCCAGGAGCTTTTCTTATAATCAGAACTGACACTTCGCGGTATCAGGACTCGAGGGACTTCATCATTTTCCCCAATTCCATGTCTTAAGTCCCTGGGGAATTTCATTAATGGAGCATTCGAACATTAATAAAACTTTTTTTTTAAAGTTCATAATTTAAATTCCACATTTAAATAGAGAAGCTATATTTACATTAAAAATCTTTTTTTAAAAATGTGGAATTGCCATAAAAATTGGAGAAAGGTGTGTTGCGCAAGCAGAGAGGGATGCGGATTATAGATATTTTGGGGTCTCAATTCTCCCACGTATGGAGTAGGTGTGTCCGCAGCTGAGCAGGTAGTTTGAGTAATTGAGATGTCTCCAAGTTGGAGAAGACGTCTGCAACAATTCGAAACCATATACGGTTTCGAGGGGGACATTCAAGCTCGAGATATATAATGCCAGCATCCTGGTGAGTCTTGCAGAATCAGATGCTCCTTCCGGGACATTCAGCGATGCAAGTGCTAGATCCCACGGGATAGGTTTGGAATATGTGGCCTCAAGCAATAATGGAGAATCAAACATCCACCCATAAGAATGACGCTCAATAGACATTTCCGCTTTCACTCATTCACCTATTACGCCAAGAAAAATAGATCTTCTTATATCCATGACATATTTCTTCCTGCATCGAATTTCCCACATAAATTGTTATACTTTGCAATTCAAACTCATTACTAAGGATAAATTTTACATTTCTTTTAAATACTACAATTTTAAATAGTTTTTAAAATTTCAATGTAAGTGATGAGTTCCATGGGAACAGGGCTTTAGTGCCCACTTAGATTAAAATTTAAAAAATTATTTAAAAATGCCGTATTTAAAAAAATGACAAACGTTTTCAAATGTTTCAGTAAGATGGTATCTTCTTTATTTTAAAAATAAGAAGCCGGAGAAAATATATATGGAACAGTCGGCAAATACTGACGTCAATTTTCAGTGAAAAACATTGTGCTTAGTTCTTGAAAAACTTTTTTAAATCCTTGTCTTTTAAGTTTTAGCTGCGAATAATTTTATCTGCAACATAATTTAACAATACATTTTTCAGTGATAGTCTTTAGAATTGATTTTTGGCTTAAAATAGGATATAGTTAAAGAAAAACCGTTGCCCTGTCAATCAATCACGTGAAAATCGTCTGAAGAACCCTACTTCGTGAGATTCCGTCACATGCGACTTGAGACGAGGATTTTAAAAGAAGGGTCGCGTGCGGAGTGTCAGAGGACCAGGGTGAAAGTTTCATGTAAGACAAACAAGGTCGCACGACCTTCTCCCTTTCATTCGCTTGTTGCAGCACGTTGCATTCCATATTTTCGTAAATTATCGTCGAGCTCCTCGCTTTGAGAATTGCGTTTGTATTAGAGAGGTAAGCCCCCACTTTTGCTACTTAGTGAGCCACGCGCCATATAATTCCTAAATAGGGAAGATAAAGGTGACCAGTGAACGTTGTAAAACTTTACCGGAAGGTGGACACGAATAGTGCCTTTCGCTCTGCCTGGCGTACGACTTGTCATAAATCTAGACCTCGAGTCGAATTTTGTCCGAGTGCCGAAAGTGTGTCGTAAAGCTTTCCAAAAGAGATTTCACGAAAATCTTCGGCCTATATTGCGCATCCCTAACGTCACAGCACAACACTGCAACCTAACAGTTTTACTCAATTTTCAACAATTGTGTTGAAAACCTTCTAGAAATTCGAAAAAGGTTATGAAAGGGCAAGAAGAATTTTCTTCGATTTTACATTTTACTTTAATTTTCGATTCAGATGTTTACTTTGAATGCCTTACTCTGATACTTATTTGTTATTGATATTATCTTATTTGTTATGCGTGTGATTGTTTCTTCCTTTTTTGAGATGATAGTCTTCAAAAAATGTGATTCTGAGATTCTAACAGTATATTTAGACGTGCTTCCAGAATTCCGGTTATTCTACCTGTAATAATATAACAATAGAATGACTCTTGAAACCCTAAAAAATGGTTAAAAATGGTTAAAAATTGATTTAACTGTCAGATGAGTGGGATCGTAATTCAAAACTCCGTTTTCACATTTATGATCTAGGGGAAAGCGTTGTGGGCCAGTCGGTAAGCAGGTTATATGACCCCGAATAGTGGTATATAAAGTGGTAAAATCGTCCTAGGTGGAAAATAATGGAGGCGGGAGCACCGGCATAAATATTCGCACTTTCGAATTCCCTTTCGACTTTGTAAGAAGGCATGAGGCTATCCTCTTAGCCCACTGACCTAAAACGCAGCAGCTTCACCGAAAACCGAGGCTTCTGGTCAAGGATCGTAAAGCGTGCGAACGGGGAAGCAAGACCAAACACTAAACCTAAATTGCGTCCTTCCGCCACTCGTTGCGCTTCCTCGTTTTCTCTATCCTCTTCTCTTACGTCTTATTATATCCTTTTCCTTCCTCAGTCTCCCTCATCTTTGTTCATCTTTGCGGTGGGCGCAGGTACCTAAGACTTTAAAAGCAACTCTCCTCCCAGTTCACCTACAAATCAAGACCTCCTTCCAAAATTTTAAACGCTCGCAATTTCGCACGCTAGTCGCACGACTGCATATTCTATTCAATGTATTCATCCAAGTTTACTTCTTCTTTCGACGACGTTTGCCGACACGGATACAGGCGTGACGCCATAATTTGGTTCACTAAGTTTTCGAGATTTAGAGCTATAAAGTTTGCTTTGGATACAGGATACACCCTGATTGGTATCTTCAGCATAGATGTAGAGTTATGAGACCGGCGCGGTCCTTCTGGAAAAAAATCGTGTAAAAGGTTTGGAGAGTTTTTTTTAGAGGTGAGTCAAAGGAACAAGCGAGAGTGGAGAAAGGGAGGAAAATGAGGCGAGAGGAGAGGAGGAAAGAAAGGAGAATGAAGAGATTAGATTAGCTCAGATAGAAAGGACCTAAAAATGCACTTCTGCTGAAACGCAAAGTGAAGTTTATTGGACTTCACTGAATAGACACATCATTTTTACGACCCACAAAAATTTCTTTATCTGATGCTTGTTTTGTAATAAAAATAATGGATGAGAAGGAAGGAGCAATCAATAATAATCAATGTTTTTGTTATTTTTTGAAGAGTAGTTTTACAAATTGAATACAAATATTCTTGTGCTGAACATTGAATTACCAGCACTTTTCTAAAGACTTCTTTATCCATTCAAGGGCCTTGTCAAAAGTTACATTGTGAAAAGTTACACCCTTCTTCTTGATTACTTTGAAATATAGTACCGTTATAGGGCTCAAGCACCTACATTTATATTCATCCCTATCATGAGACGACAATTTTTTTACATGACTTACCGCCGCGAAGACTCTGTCTAATGGGGAGTTATGATGTTTGAAAAGTTAACTGAGGTTTCAGAACATTTATTACCTGACCCTCAATTTGATATAAAATTCTTCTAATGGCCGATTATTTGAGTTTTGGAAACATCTGCGACAACTGCAGTTCAAAGGATAACTCGCAAATCATTCTTTTAGTTATAAGTTCCGGTTCAAACAGATATAATAAGATTAATTTAATCCTTTTATGGTTTTAGGACGGTACTATATATTTAAGTCGATGGTCGGCTATTACTGGTTCAATGACCTTTCAAGATGAAAGGGATTAAGGTAGTAAAGTTAAACTAATAATTGAAAGTTAAAGGACGCAGACCTTATTACAGCTTTATGATATCCTCATAAATAACGACAATTCGAAATAAGTGGATCCTTGTTCCTGTAAATGAAACTTGAATACAGTGTAATAAGATATTTGCCTTTTTCGTCAGAAATATACTATCACGTCCTGAATTATGACAGGAAACAATGATTTACACGTATAAAAGAGGGAAATACTTCAATAAATTAGAGCTAATGAAATGAAAATTTACTTTCCGACTTTCCCTTTGTCATCCATTTAATTTAATTTTATACCTAATAAGAAAGTTTAGAGCAGTTTGAGTTCTTCTTCAGAGGTTTGGAGATTAATAAAAATTTGTCAAGTCATTCCACTTTGGTTTTTTTATTACGAAAGGAGGGGGTGTAATATTTGGGTAATTTGCAAGAGGTTTTAGCGGGAGGGAGGAGCAAGATCAGCTTATCCTGATATATCCCGGGTTTCCGGCTTTTTCGAACACCCTGTGCACCGATGTATTTGACGTTTCGACGTGAACTAGGGCCGTTAAGGCGACCCGAGGATAAATAATAGGGAAGGCGAATAATAGATCTGAGCACGGCGAGGGTGACGGCGTGGCAATTTTTGGATGACCGTACGGAGGTTTTTCAGAATGGTACAGCGGCTCGTTGCCGGGGCACCACATATGGGCACCCTGGAGTATTAGATAATGGTGTTATTCCCCTTCACCCCCTCAATCCCCTTTCAATCCCCTCATCAGCCTCGTAACGCCCTCTCCATACAAAGAGCACCCGTCTCTGCATCCACTCTATATCGTAAATCTGACGATTAGCCAAAACGGAAATTCTTTCAAATTCCTGACTTAATTTTTGCTCTCACAAACATCCTCTTCACAGCAACAACTGTAATTCAATACCTTTTGAAGGGCTGATGAAAATTTCGATAAAAATTTCGAGGGTCTAAGAAAAAGGTAATTTAAAAATATTTGTGAGAATTTCAATAAAGGGGGACATTTTATGTGTTTTTTATTTTAAAAAATGGGAAGCTATAAAGGACTTTTCTTTATTAAACAGGGTGATGAACGAATACTTGACCCCACTTAGCTTGTGATGTGTATCGATTCTATGGAACACCGTGATTGTGTTTGAAACATTAGCCTATTAAGCCAGAGCCTAGATGTTATAGTGGGTCGTTAAAAGCAAACTGGAGTCTTCTCTTATGACGCTATCGAGATTCGATATTTGCGATCTACTCGAGTCTCTAAAGCTTCCGGGTATCAGATTTAGTATTCACCGAGGACCTGCTTTCGTGGTGGTAGCGGATAAATTTGATCCTTTCTCGATATTAACCATAACATCCACGCGGATATCCCAAATAACCCTTACGAAACTTAAACTTAAATATAGAGAGCAAGACATTAGGACTGACACTGAAAAAATGGATTTGAATAATTTTGCGACTCCTCGTATTATTAATTTTTAACATCTTTTTAAAACACTAGCAAACCAGCTTTCCCTCTTACAACTTCAAATTATTTAAAATAAGCCAATCAGTTTTGAAACACTTTTTTTTATAAAGAAATTTTAAGAGGTTTCTAGGAATTTTTACGAAATTAAAAAGATTTCGTAGAATTTAATCGGATTTCAGAATATTTCGAATTTTGAGGGTTTTATAAAATGTTTATATGAGTTTTAAGGGATTTTATGGATTTCAAAATATTTTGGAGGATTTTTAAGAATTTCACGGATTTTTATGATATTTCTAATAATTTTCAGGAATTCTAAGAGATTTTTCTGATTTTTATAAGATTTTGTAGATTTTTAAAGGATTGTATATTTAATTTGACGGACTTCTAATGATTCATGCGATTTCTCGGAATTTGGAGAAATTTTCACAATTAGATATTATAGATAGATTTCAAGAGATTTATGATTTTGAAAATTTTGGTGGAATTTCAAAAGGTTTCTAGAAATTTAAAGCGATTTTCACGGGTTTTAAGTGATTTTTACGAAATTTCAAAGATTTCGTAGAATTAAAATTTTAAAGGGATTTCAGGATATTTCAAGAAATTTTGAAGAAATGTATATAGAATTTTAAGAGATTTTAACGAATTTTGAGGGTTTTAAAAGGTTTATAGGAGTTTTAAAGGATTTTATGGATTTAAAAAGATTTTGGAGAATTTTTAAGAATTTCACGGATTTTTATGATATTTCTAATAATTTTGAGGAATTCTAAGAGATTTTTCTGATTTTTATAAGATTTTGTAGATTTTTAAAGGATTTAATGTAATTTGATGAGACTTCTAATGATTCATGCGATTTCTCGGAATTTTGAGATATTTTCACAATTCAGATATAGATTTCAAGAGATTTATGATTTTGAAGATTTTTGTGAAATTTAAAAATGTTTCTAGGAATTCTAAGAGATTTTATCGAATTTTGAGGGACATATAGAAAACCAACACGATTATTTTATTTTCCTTTTTTAGAAAGGAAAATTAGTTAAGATAACAAAATTGAAGAAACGTCAATAATTATTTTCACCCGAAAAATCATGTTCCATTGATGAAAAAAAATCGAGCCCTAAAATCTCTATAGTACCGTTCTCGTGAGTGAAACTTTTGCCGTTCGAATGCGCGAAGTAACATTAACGTCTGGAGAATGGACCGGGGTATCGGAGGGTGAAGGAACCTCGAAGGGTGGTCGGTTGATTTTGAGGGGATGCTAGGGAGTTGTCGCGGCGTACCCCTGCGGGCTCCCGCTCTTGGTTCCTAGTCCGAGGCCAGGGTGGTTTACCCCCGACGACCGTAATACGGCTGTACGAGGGGTGAGTACACAAGCTCACCCTTATATATACGCGGGTAGCCACGTACCCAGCGTACACATGAAACGAAGGGCAAAACGCAACGCGCGCCACGCTCGTCGAAAAGGGACCGCCGGACCGAGAATAATCGATAAATCTGCAGCCCTTCACGAGAAAACCTGTGATGCTTACATCGAGGGTTGAAAGAGAGAGGGTGAAGATAAACAGGGATGGAAAACCATATCGACGCAATTGCTAACGATAGATTTTCCAAACCCCATTGTTCAGCGAGTCAATTTGTCCGTCCTATAATCAGGATCATTAAGCTGAGTCACCTGTTTTCCCTCAAATTGGGGGTGAAAATGACGTTGAGATTTTTGTATTCACGGTTCATTGTGTTATTTGTATCTTTCCTTATATTTATAAGTCCCGATTTACTATAGATTCTATATGGGGGAATTTTCTTTTCTGGGAAGCTTATATGAATAAATTTTAAAGTAAGCAGTATGTCGGGATGACGGGGGTGTCTTATCGCTAATTTTTTTCGCGTTTCACGTATAATTGAGATAGCAGGTGCACTTAGGGGGAGATGCCGCAAGCGTAAAAAAGTTCGCTGGATGAAATGCCTGACCCCGCATGAGCTTCGCAGTAGCAAGTAGGTACTTAGTTAGTACCTACGCTCTCACCCCCTCTGAGGCATCCTGTCATGTACCCGCCCTCCTGATATTACCCTTTAGAATAGCTGCAAAAATTATGGACAGCCGATAGGCTACCAGGGGTGCGTCTCATCCATTTAGGTCCATCACACATGACTGGATGGGGTGAGACTTATCCCGCAGAGGTTCTCACGTAGATTACACGACCCTGTTTTTTCTCTAGATTTTTCTCTGGCAAAGCTCTGCAATCTATCCTTTATCGATTTTATTAAATTGGCACTTTATTCCTATCATAATTCTCGATAAAGTCAAATATCTCGCAGGCGAAACTGTAGTCGTGGATAATCAAGTTTTGACAGGGATTGATAGTGAAATTCGAGATACGTTTTGTCATCTTTTGAACCACATGTTATAGAGAAATCAGAAAAGTTATTCGGAAGAGATTTAGAAAATAGTATCCAAAGGTAAATTAAAATTCTGTGATGCCTTTTTGATGTTGATGAGTTTGTTCTTAGTCGGAATATAAATCTGACTTTCAGAATGAAAAGTCACTTTAGGTATTTATGAATTCGCTTGAATAAAGATAAGTTCTGCATGTGGAATATCGAAGACAATTAAGTAAAAGTAACACCAAAAACATTCTTTTTCTTTATTCAACTCGTACGTAAAAGAGAAACAAACTTTTAGAAAAAAAGACAAAATACAATAAAGATGCTAAACCTGCTTGGAAATTAATTCAGTGATAGAAGGGACGAAAAGGTGTTAAGACATTTAAGCTCCTTAGACTTTAGAACTAAATCTCTCGGTACCCTAAGAGCTAACTCCCTGGATGTCTATGTAACATGCATATTTATATCAATTAGACTTTCGCCCTGTCGATATAAAATTAGAATAAATTGTTTATTCGTAATCAGGGAATGAGGATTATCTGAAACTTTTATTGCTTTGATCAAATCAAATATTCTTTGCACAGGAATAATTCGTTTTCCAGAGTTATGAAGAATATTTATTTTTGTGAAGAGAAATCACAATAGAAAAACAAAGGAATAGTCAATTTGTAGACTAAACGAGGTTTCGTATCAAATGGAATGAAATTACTATACACTTTACATTCTCAGACAGTTCAGGTATGTGTATATTTGCCTGGAAACTTACTTATAGGTATAGAGTCGATTAAAATTACAGACTCGCTTCATTTCAGAGTGTGAATGGGTTGATGGAAAATTGGTCAATCGTTAAGGGGTCAGAATCCAAACGTCAAGGGGTAGCAGGAGAGACGGTGTAAGGAAATTGTTCCGACGTGTCCACTTCCTCTCAGTTGATGAGTTCCGTTCTGTCAGGATTGGCCTGGTCGACTTTCCAAGTACCGAGCAAGAATTCACGTACAGGAATGGAAAAAAAAACCTACCTCTCCAAAAATCACTACATCTCTCTAATCACTCAACAACCGACTAGATTTCGGAATCATCACAATACATCAGAAATCAAATTACATTTTACAAAATGAAATTTCGCTTCTAGAATTTTGTTAAATTGCATAAAATGTATTAAAAATTAGATTATCGGGAAATGGTCAGCAAGTTGCGAAATTTCAGAGAACAGATGGAAAACACATTCTTCACCAGATTGCAGAAAAGTACGCTAAAAGAAGATGCTGGATGGTGAAGCCTAAAACTGTAAATGTAAAAGGAGGGACCAAAAGGCAAAAGGCGAAAAGTAAAGGCAATTGAGTAAAAGAGTCAGTAGGTCCCAAAAACCTTAAATTTCAAATTCTAAAAGGTCCTAAAGGTACAGTCGTTATAAAACAATCTCGTTAAACTTTATTCCACTTTCGCCAAGCCACGACCACAACTTTTACCTCAACTCTGGAAAAGAATTCTGAAAACCTAGAAAGAGGACGACCACCTTATGGTTTATACAGCTTTTGCTAAAATTTCTTCTTCCATCTCTCTTTCACTCTCTCAGAAAGCAAGGAAGAAATGGGAGAAACCCCTATCGTAAAGCGAATGCCTAAAATCATATTGTACCCATAAAAGTCAAAAGTTTGAAGTCCATAGAATGAACCATCGCAGCTCTCGTTTCGAACTGCTACGCGATAGTTCTTATACAAGTAAAAGCCCAGTGGCCCCAGCGAGGCTAATGCGTGGTTTTAATAATACACGGTTGAATTTTTTGTTTATTGCCTTTAACAACGCGAACCTGTCTTTTTCGATAGTTTTTCACATTTTATTTCGCCTTTATGGTTTTACATCTACCATAATTAATAAGCACAAATAAAAAAACCTTTTGAAACCTTATATATATACAATATAGGAAATGTACTTCTAAATTACATCTGATTTCTTATCCAGCAACCAATAATTTTTGAAACCGATTACAAGTGCAGTTCCCAGCCACAATTTACACGCACCACCTTTCCGTGAAGCGTGGTCAATAAATTATTTTGCAGAAAATTGCAAAACGAGGGGTTACTCGGAAGCGATATAAAGCAGCTAGGGATTTTTCCCACCCTGAAACCACTCAACGCACTTTGCATGAAGCTATTAAATATACATTGTACGTCCAATACATAGGCCATGGAAACACGCACCATCTTTGTTGGTACTCTTTAATGCGACTTACGTGTAACCTCGTTGGATCGATAACCGATAACGAGGTCGAAGTCGTTCGACTTTGCATTGGGATGCAAAGCAGCTCGTTAAGTCAGTAAGGTCGCGTGCGAGTTCTCCGCTATCTTTTCTCTTTCTATCTCACCTTTTTCCTTCTTTCCGTCTCTTTGTTTTGCACCCCTTCATCCCCTCCCCACTTTTCTTCCTCTGTGTCTTCTTTGGTACGCTGTATCCAGAAGAAACGACATTATTTCTATTCCCGCGTTTACCACGAGGGTCTTGAGTTAGGTTCTGTCGAAGAGGGTCGAAAGTCACTCGGAAGCGGCTTATTATTTCCAAGTTTTTTTATCAATCGCGGTCGCAATGAACCTCCTTATGCTCGACTCTTGTTTTTCAATTGCCAAGAAGTTCAAGCTTTCAAGACTCTATAGTCTTAAAAGCAAAAAATAAATGTTTTATTTAAAACTTAATCTGTTAGCACATAATTTGTGGAAATCATCATATCTGGAATCGTATTTGAAGTTTGAAACACTCCATTTCGGATATTAGAGCTTTTAAAAAAATTATTTTCTTTTCCACTTGAATCAAGGTCGCCAAATCGAGAATCTGAAAAGTTCCTGCGAGAAAGGAGGCTGAGTGCTCTCTAATTTATAAGGTAGAGTAACGAGCTCTCGTTTTAACGATTGCCGAGTGTGCGAGGAGCTTTATTTACACATGTGGATTACGCGAACGTAAACGTGGACATTCGCATCGAGCAGTCTCTTTCGCATGCGTAGAGCTGTGGTTGGTGCGTTGCTGAAACTCTCCCGTGTCCTACCCTTGAGGGGGTGGATTGACCTAGGGTCGCAGGGGTCGGGGGAGTTACTAATTGTCCGAGCCCCGCACCCCCTGAACACCCCTCATCAACGCTGATTGCCTAACTCTAGGACCCTCAAACTCCCAACCAGTGTTCGTCCTCGTGATCCTGAATCTGGTGAAGATCTACGAGAATCGCTGCTCGCCAGGTCATTCTCGTAACGAGCTTCAATGTTCGAGAGCTCGTATAATATGTGATCGACTGTCCACACTTCTCAATGCTTTACAAACGTTTTCCAATTATACTATTTTTTAAAACTGATACCTTTTAATGAAATATCAAATTTCCATTGCTAATTAGGTATTTCACGTTGTGACGTAATAATTCGAAATGATGGCCATAATATCTTCTTAAAAAATCATTTCTCTATATTTTACTATCCAAATAATAAACTAAAAGTATTTTTCAAATACTAAAATGTTAAGAAATTATTTTTTATGAAGATATTAAAAAACTAAAGTTCAGTTTCATGCCATTTTGGATTATTACGTCATAACGGGAAATACCTAATTATAATTTCAACTGCTGTTCTTCAATATAATATTTTCATTTATCTCGTCATGTTTTGTAAAATCAACTTCACTTTGTAACTTTGTAGTGAAAAATAAACAAGAGTTTCATTAGCTTGGACTCGCAAACAAAGCTACATTTTATACTCTTGACCCAATCCATAATATTTTCATTTATTGCAAGCACTCGTGTATAATGTGTGATTTGATACCAATAAATTACTTTAATGACTATTTTCGAAAAAAGAGAAGTTAGCTTGGATTTTTCGAAATTCAGTGAATTGAAGGAAGGTATTTTATTCTTTATTTATAGGCAGAGGCTTTTTCAACTGAGCCTCGGCAAATTTATCTCGAACAGGGATTGCGGCGTATTCGCTCTCTGTCGAACAAAAAGTCGATTACTCGACCAGTGGTAGTAGCGAGACTGATTTTTTTCGAGCGCGACTGACTCAATTATACGTCGCGATTCTTTGGGCAAACATTAGTTAGCGTTGGGTGGTGCAAACGCGGATTGGCTCGGATCGTTTTGGGTCATGTGGCGACCCTTCACGGTTACTTGGCTCTGTTGTCTACTCGTCAGCGAACAACCCCACGGCTACAGGGTGTCGGGGTTCTCATCTTCCCTCGTTATTCGCGCAATTCTTTATCAAGACCTATTGATTTTATACCCCGAATAATATTTCAGTAATTAATATAAAAATACAGAACAAAAGAAACAGATCAAAATAAAAAGTGATAGACGTTGTTGGTGGGTAGTCTGCTTTAAGGAGAAATTGTTTCTTTAGTGCAGCTTTAAGAATGAGGTGAAGGAGAAAGAAATTAATTGAATCGAGCGAAAACAGTTTCTCAGTAATTATTGGGACAAAGGTACTGGAGGACTCGATTAGCTCGACCCGTTACCCCCATCAACCCCCATTAACCCCGGAGATATTTGATGTCGATAAGGCTACATCCACAAAGAATCGTGACTGGGTTGAGAACCAGTGGCAGATTCTATAGGTACTAATACAGATCTCACGCATTCTCTTCGATATAAAACCATTCTGTTCCCCCTTGTATGGGAACCCATAGACGCCAGACTTGGAAGCTCAAACGACTGTGGCGTGCAGCCATTCAGATTTAAATCGCGACAAAAAATATGAATCCCCTTGCAGCAGCACGAAACGCTGTTTCAATCTCTTTCACGAGTGTCCCCGCCGTATTTATAAGAGCAAGATTTAGAAGTATAAAAGCTCTTCTAAGCATGCATATGAAGAGATGAATTATTTAAGACTGGCCTGGTCAAAATCCGATCCTACTAATTTTAAATACTAAAAAAAATAAGTGATAAAAAAAACTCGGTAGTAAGTAAAAAGAAATAGGTTAAATGGTTCACATAGATTCATTTATTTCTCTTTCTCTCTCTCTCTCTCTCTCTCT
>JAUESI010000003.1:12300161-12322651 GCA_032275145.1 Synergus laeviventris | reverse complement strand
TCTCTCTCTCTCTCTCTCTCTCTTCTATATTATAATAACATCTCTTTACATTAAATTAGATCTCTGACTTATGGACGCTAGTTACAATAATTTTTTTGCACTCTCTCTTTTCCCAGTCTCTCTCTCTCATGTGCACTATCTTATTGTCCATGATTTACGTACATACAATATTTACACCTGCAACTCAAAATATCTACAATATACAACACCAGGGTCTGACCCATCACAAGATTTCTGATCACCTATCTTCGATCCACCGAAGAATGCAACCTTAAAATTCAATTCCATTTTGATCCACTTTCAGTATAAGTAAAGTAACTCACACACTGTATTTTCAGTGGAAATTCACATAAGAGTATATCGACTCCGTCATATCACTGTATGTTAAATTTCATCATGTGTAAATTGTTACCTATAATTAATATAGGGATCGATGAACTATTTTAACAGTGTTCTTAAAATAACCACGACAACATGAGGTGTCGCGTATCACTAGCCTTCCAGCTGCCTTCGCGATTTCCAGATTCACGGTTCATCCCGGATCAAGGAATTTTAATGAACCCTAGTACGGCCTCCAGACTGGTTTGGTGACCGGTGGTGATGTGATTTTTGTGGGGGTGGGACTCCTCTTGGGCGACCTTTGGCTGATAAGTGCTGTGGGTGCTTTAAGCTCGTTCTTGGTTCCCTCAGGCTTCCTCGGTAACGTCCTCTCAGGAGAAGAAGACGAAGGCGTGATGGAGGATACTGGTGGGAGGGTATTGAGGCGAATTGGCACGAAGGCACTTCGAACTTCCTCAGGTGAAGACTCACTTCCGCTGTCACTTGGACTCCTTGGGGGTGTTCTGGAGGGGCTGTTTGGCATCATCATCGTGTTCTTTGGTGGAATGGGTGATGGGTACTCGTATTTTATGTGGTCAGCGAAGGGATACGAGGGCATCACCGTTGGCGGGAAGCTTGGAGCGAAAAGATCCGTATGAGCCATTGGTATCGTTCCTGTGATCAGAAAAAAAAAACTTACAGGTTAGAAGTGCTCATATTTGTTTTTGGGATTTTCGATTCATCACGGATTTCATCAGAGAATGCTTTCTAGGACACAAAGGATTCACTAGGAAAATCAGTGCAGAATCTACAAGAGAACAAAACAAAACATGACGGCCCAATACATTGTACCAAACAATACATCCCTTTGTCCTCAATCTTTTGAGGCTCGCTATTTTTAATACCTAATTCCCAGCAGAGTAATCATTCCCGATTCTCATCATTCAAATTTTGAATTCCCTCCCAAGAACCAATTAAAAAATCCTCCCACTGAAATTGAGTGCAGTAACTAGCAAAGCTGAAATACTAGATCGTGGAAGCACACGTCTGGCTTACTGGAGGGGCGTTAAGTCGCATTGTTATTCTACAGAAGGGATGGGGGATTGATTGTGGGAAAGGGAGAGCAAAATCACCCTCGGTCCAGCCCTGTATGAATCATCGGAGGCGTCGAATCGATATCAGACTTAGGAGACAAAAATAGAGTTTGGAAAGGATATCCTTTCTCAACATGTCAGTTTGAAGGATATGCAAAGGATTATAGTTTTCTGACTCGATCTTTATACCTTTGACGAGTGCAGGATGTGGCAGGTGCCAGGCGTGACCAAGGTATGCAGCGTCCAACCATGGGTTCAGCAGCCCGAGTCCCGGAAAGCCCGGTCCATATTGATAATCTGCAAAAGAGAAGAAGAGTCTATTTAGCATAAGCGTTTCTATGAGATCGTAGACGAAATTAGATTTATCGCGGTTTAACTACCGACACTGGAGGAGTGTGTTCAATCCTGCATTTCCCGAGTTTGATGCGATAGGCCGGATATTAATAGACGTGCGACTGATGCGGATAATCGAGTGGTGGCTGATTCTAGATTGCAGTGTCACCGTGAAGGATGGTCTTTCAAATGATCTCCAACTGTTACTTTAAGGTTTACTTTAGCCTATGATCTAACTTTTACACTTAGAAGTTATAGAAGCTAGGCATCAGCTATTGAGTTTCTTAGGGCTACTAATTCTTCTTCGTCCACATCCTTTCTTTCTAAAGGCGCTAATGATCTATTTTTTTCTGGTTTCCAAAAGCAAAAAAGCTCATAAAAGCTATTCTCCGGTTTCTTTTACGCTCCGCAGTGGCGAAGTATGAGTCTGTATCTGTTTACGTCTTTTAAGCTCGTAACGATGCAAGACGAGAATTTGGTGGCGCACATGCTACCGCCATATGTGGGGCGATAAACAAACGCATAAAGGCGGCTTCTTTGCAAACGGAACGCGGATCTCTTCGTCTCACTCTTCTGAGCGAACCAACCAATAAACACGACCGTTTAGTGGCGCGGGGACCAATCAGGGCACGAGCTTGGCAAAATAATCGAGAAGTTAAAGGATGCCGCCGCGGATCCGATCGCGGCTTGAATCTCTGCCAAGTGTCTTGCATGTGTGAATGTTTGCAAAAATGTGTGTGGGTATGTAAATATGTGTGAGTTAATCCGAATATAAGTGAGTGTGTATGTTATAAACGAAGGAGAGAAATTCCCTGCGTGAAAGAGAGAGAGAGTATTCTGTGACCGCCGTGGCTGGTGGTTTGAGGTCCGCCAGCTATATGCCGGATTATTAAACGTCGTGAAGCTTTCAACACTGTTTTGCGGATTCTCGGGTTTTCACCCGCTCTGGACAATTTGTTGCATCTTAAGACCTTCGTTCCATTCTACTTTCCTATTAATTGTTTACTTTTGTTGTAATAGTCGGAGGTTTAGAGTCGAAATTCGTGTGGCTATATGTTGGAAAGTAAAGAGCAAGTTGGTTGATTTATAGCACTACCTGATCTTATCCAACTAGAGCGGTTAATCCTCAAAGGTTGAGGTTTGAAGACAAATTTATTATAGCATGACTTTGGAAGGTAGTGGCGTCACCAATAAGGATACATTTTATTCTAACTTAAGTTTTAGAACTAAAACTATCATACTGGATATTAACAATTTTCCTAGTATGGTGATGATTTCGAGACTTCATGAATATTTCTTAAAAATGGTAATTTTGAGGTACTTACTAGATTTAGATCGTGGTTCTCGTGGTCCATCGACAGTGACTTTGATGGCTTTCGTGTAAGTCGCCACTTGGAAAGGCACCGTGCTGATTTGTATTGTAAGGGAAAACGATTTTCCTGAAAGCAAGGAAACAGATCTTTGTTAGACAACCTCAGATGGAATCTAAGGAATTTCGCCCTTCATCCATCACTCCACTTAACCATCACAATACTCTAGAATGTTTTATAAAAAATACTTTTCTGTCTCAAAAATATTGTAGTAGGTCAATTTTTTAGTGTACTTTTTCATATGAATTTTAAAATACAGCCTCTAAATTTACTTGTTCTAAAATTGAACAACAGATACTTGGAATCATCATATCTTCTACTTTTTGAAGATATGAAGAAACGCTTTCTATGTTTTCATCAACAACATTGTCTTCTGTATCATCAATTTTCCTCAACAGTACTGTTTTAACAATAGTTAAAACTTCTTGTATTTAATTCTTGATCACATCACAACTAATAAAAGAAAGCGCACCTCTTCCACTTCTCCCGACAAATCTAAGGTCGTTAAACTTCGCAACTTGATTCTTCATCATTGCTGTACAGTTCCGGAGTTCACCACAGCAATTTTCATCATTTCCAGCTCGGATGGTGACCAGGGTACCGTCGGTGACTTCATCAAGAGCAACGACCTTGAAAGCTACTGGTAATGACTTATTAGATCTCCAATGTGTTGGTAATGCACTGCAAAGAATTGCAGGACTTCCGGTCTGTACCAAATCTCCATGACAAGCTCTGAGGGTGTCGTGGATGGCGCTGAAGCTCTCCATGCCTATTGGTCCTTCCGGTAGATGCATCCTTTGGCGCCAGTTGCACAATCAAACTTGCTTTTAGAACAAAGCCAAAAGTAAACAATAAAAACCGTAAATCCTCTTTAAATTCGGAATATCACTGTGCCCAGTCACTTTCACAAAACACTCTTAATACTGTGGTAAATTTTGAAAACAAAATAGACTTGTGCAAGCAATTTGTTTGGAACTGTCCTTTTAGAAGTTTGAACGTAGGTATATTAAAGGTTTAAAGACAAGTCTACAAGATCCGACGCGTTCTCAATGCCGGCTGAGCGGATTCTAGTTTTTCGTGGCTGGAGTTGCAGCTATTTAGAGGGGATTTTTCTCCCCTCCAATTTTTCCGGAGCCCCACCCAGACCAGACGCGTCGACCAATGAGGACGGCGGTCGTGTTGTGGCCTCGGCGGCTCGCCGCCTTCGCCCCTAACCAGGCTTAGGGGTTGCTTGCTTGCGAGGGGTTGCCGAGTCTGGCTTGTGCCACGGAGTTTGCCTTATTCCTCCACCTTTCTGCCTATCTACTTTCTTCTTACCTTCAGCGATCTAGCCTATGGCAAGTATTGCTGAGCCTGAAGCACGCGACTCGGAAGGCGCACGTGTTTAGCAACCCCGCTTATGATCTCAGCATGCCGTCGGCTTACTTCCAATGCCCGCATGCGTTTCTTGACCTGTGACTTTGATGCACTAATAACTAACTTTGATGCATCGCGTTTAATTTCCGAAGTGGCAATATCACATTTACACTCTAGAGACTCGTGCGAAGGTCGAATTCGATCTGCGATGTTGATGATGATGAAGATTGATGATAATGATGATGAGGATGAATATGATGATGATGATAATGTGATGATTTTTAGAACGGGAAAGTTGGTGATTCTAATAGTTACTAGAAGCGTCTGGTTAAAAAATTCTAGTTATTTTAATCAAATTTTGTAGTTTATATAACTGGAAAATTCTGGGTTAATGTTTTCTGGTTGTTATTTTCTGATTAGTATTTCTTGTAACAAAAGTTCTAAAATACACCGCATCCTTGGCAAGGGATCATTAATTAGGTTTTCCTATGACTGTTCAACTACCTCCCCCCCTTCCCCTCCACTCCATTCGACCCTTTTGAACTAGAAACAATATAGTTGTGTTTACCACAATACCTGGTTATGTTTATCAGAATATCTGATTAATCTTACGAGAATACGTGGTTATATTGGTTAGAATGTAATATTTCTAAAATACCAGGATTTTACCAAAAATTCTTGTTACCAGAATTCTAGTTATTTTAAGCAGACTTTTTTCTGAGTGTAATTGAACATTTTGAAATAGGAAAGGATTGTAAGCAGAAAAATTAGATGATTATTTCTCTCAAATATATCTTTACATTTCTAAAAATTAATTTAAACTGCAGAAAATAACATGATATTAATTATTATTTCAAGGAAAATTGAGCAATTAAAACTATCAAAGAAATGGAGATTTTCTGTTAGTTTGATAATTTTATATTAAATAATCTTATGTTTTAAATTTTATATATTAAATTTTATATCAAATGAAAGAGGTTTGCAAATAACATTTCAACAATTTGAAAAATTAAACACAAAGATTCTAAATATATATAGACAAGCCTGTCTACAATTATGGTGTATTTTGCCCTTTAAAAGTAAGAAATGGACAGAAATGGTCAAATACAAATCTGCTATACCTAAAGTATAATTTAGTTTCTTAATTATTCGCAGCATCTAAGGATAAAATTGTATAGTTAAGCTTCATACCTGACTTTATATTGTAACGACCGATATATTTCTTTGTTATTCAATCTTCTATACTCCTTTCCTTAACCTTTCCAAAATATTTTATTACCTCAAGCTTGTAAAGTTCATTGGATAAAGGTATAAATAAACAGGTTATTATACCCCTAATATATTGCACATTATATCAAAATTAAAATTGGGAAGAGAAAAATATTTTTGTATAATTTTATATAATTTATGATTTTTTAAATAATGTTTGTATTTGAAAACAGGTATTATTGCAAAACTCTTTTTAATTATAAACAAAATAAGGATTTTACTTTAAGAGTAGATATATTTATACTCCAGAATAAGTTATATATACCTATATGCAATTATAAATTTCAACCAAAATTTTGTTTTTGTAGTTATAAAACTTATCTCCGTAAATAAATTTTTATTTCCATACATAATTTATATTATGATAAAGTTGTGTGTGTTTAGAGATGTAAAATGGATAGTTTACATTAATATATATTAGTAGGACGGCTCAGAATAAAAATTTGATTTAGAACTTTAAGAAGGTGCAGATTAGAAGGAAAAGGATAATAAAGTTGGATTTGGCTTGAGTAAGTTGTTAGCACGCTAACCATGAGTACCTAAAGGGTTAACTGGTACTTCTTATTTGGTGTATACCTAATTCATGTTTGGAGTTAAACTCCAAAAGCAGCCTTCCTTAACCCTTTCAGAAATCATAATCTCTTTGCAAGGCCAAAGCTATACAGATGAACGGAATTCGTTTATAGGTAATTTCGACCTTGCGCGCGTAAATAAGGAAATGATAAATGATTATTGACTTTCAAAAGGATGAGTCTTGTTTTCACCTTTTCACAGAAAAAATTCTCCGTGTTAGTATTTTCTAAATAATTTATTTCATTTTAGAAATTGAACATATTTTTGTTGAACAAGCAAAATCACGAATGTGAAAAAATACCTAACATATAATTCCCGATATTTTAAAGTTCAGAATAAAAATAATATTGAAAATGTTTATTAGTCGAATTTAAATATCGAAGAATATTAAATTCGAATTGAAAGTTTCAGGAATTAAAATTTTTAGGATATAGAAATTCCGGTAATTTTCTAATTTCATCAATAAATATTTTGGATATATTTTGAAATTTAAAATAGGCAATACTGTAAATATTTAAAATAATTCTACATTATTGTAAACAATCTCAATCCTTCTACAAATTTATTTTTGCGAAAATACGCCTTCATCAATCACCATAATTTTTTGATTTATTCGAGTTATACAATCGATGTTGAAAATTGGTATCATAAAAAGGATTAGTGGAAATTTCCCGTTTTTGACTTATGACTTTCAATAAAATAGTTATCTTGTTTTATTTACCTTTATACACGGTTGGGACATAACTATAATGCGCAATCGAAGGATTTCGAAGGGTGGTTGTGAAAAATGGTCAGAGGAGGGGGGCATATTATACTGACCGGACAATATTTGGACATAATTCTGATGGTACGTTGACCGGAAAAGTATCTTGTCCTGGGGGGGGGTCTTAGAGTGGAATTTCAAGCTCACTTTGGGACTGAAGGCCTGAGTTGAATTTAGCTAAGGTAGGGCCGGAGTGAGAAATAAGGTAAAAGACTATGGGGAAGCAGAAATTGACCCAAGATGACAAAACGAGAGGGAGATTTATTGCAGAGTAGGCTTTCGTTTCACCGATTTTCGCGCAAGAGAATCGTGGCGATTCCACCCCTTTAGCTAGTCGATTGGAAAGGACGGGTTGTAAAGTTGATATTGTTCTCGGCCAGGGTGCGGAAGGTTGGGCTCGAGGGTGGTAAATTACAATCGATCTCTCACTAGATGCACCTACGGGCCATCCCTTTGATTTTCTGGGTCAGCGTGTCGTTCATGACCAAAGAGACTTTTAAGAGAATCCATTAAGTATTAATAACTTGAGTGAATAATTTAAATCTTGTGAGACAATTTTGGTCAATTTTTATATTAAGTTATATTCAGTATTAGATTTGCATTTTTTTAAATGTGACTGGTGGAGAAAAATTGATTGATCCTGACACAGATTTTCTCTCAGATAAATATTCAGTAGCCTACTGACCAGAAAGGAGGTCAGGATTCATAAAAGCCCAGTTTGGAAACTTTTACAACTACCCTCATTGACACAAAACCAGGGGTCTAGAAAGAAAGAAATGTACAGGTATAGAAATAGGAAGAAATAAGGAGGCTTGTCAAGAAAGAAGCTATTCCAAAATTCTCTGCTTTCACGCATTTGTAGACCTTGAGAGAGATATTTTTGCGAGTTTGGGTTTCTGAAGTTGGAGGATTACGACAGATTTAACCCCATTTTTTTCGGTCAGGACCAGCCAATGCAGGAGTTGCGTAACTTTTTCATCCACCTGAAACATCCATCAGGGGATTTTAGACTGCTTGGTGGTTATATAGTACCGTTTCTCGGAAGTAGATAATAATAACGATTCGAAAGTGCACAAGACTTCCATTCTGAGCACTTTTATGGTGCACCATAGTTCCGAGTTTTCTTTTGCGATTATGAATCTCTTAACGCACAGGTGAAAGCGCTACTTGTTACCGAATTTTATCTTGAAGAGTTCAGAATTCCGTTAACGAAATTTTGTTCTTCCTTCAGTCAGAAATGATGAGGTTTTGAAGTTTCAAAGTTTTATTTTTAATTCGGAAAAGAATGTTAGTCTTGAATTATAAAAAATTGAGAATTGAATTTAGTTTGGAATCAAGTTTGGAATAAAGTGTGAAAATACGTTTTTTATTTTTGTTGAATTCGTGATCGATATATCTATATACGATAGTCAATTGAGAAGGTTCAATCTCGGAATATGCAAGATATTTCTCATATGAAAAAGTCGATATGATGAAACAGTAAAACTCCTTTATCAAAATTCCTCTCGCAAGTCTCCCTGGTAATCTCAGCTCGACATTTGCAAATGAAAAAAGCACATAAAAGGGAAAAACTGCAGCAGCCATGAAATAAGGCTTTAGTCGGAAAAGAGCTAGTTGAAAGGAAAGAGTGAAGACTAATTTCTTAAAACGAATGTTCCTTTCGACTTTTATTGCAGATGTCCGTTTCCTTTCCAGTAGTTAGGAAAAAAAGCCCCCAGCCAACCCTCGTTTTAATATCGTCTAGTGCTTGGCGCGAAGTGACAAAGATAAAAGCTCACGCGGCTCCTGTGAACGATGCAGTGGAATCGTATAGTTTTAAATAACAGATAAGAGGTTAGAGTGATGAGGGGTAGAGCGGAAGGTCATAGGGTTGCATAGGAAGGGAGTGTGCAAGTACAGGGTACAGAAGTTGACACGTGAGAGTGCATTGTGTGCGGTGAGCGAGCCGGAAGCGTCGCCATACTGCGCATCGCCCCGCGTCGCTTTTGTTTCCGTTCTCGTTGCCCTGATCATTTTCTCTACCCTCTTCAACCCCCAACCCTCTTCCGCAAAAGCTGTGTCTCTATCTCTCACTGTCTTCTTTTTGCATCGGATAAACAGGAAGCAAGTTTGAAAAGTTCGGTTTTGTTTTGACTGGTTCAAAAGACGATGAGTTTTTCATTTTTATTTATTATTCATACACGGGCAATCCTCTTGAAACTTTTCTATATACTTATTGCTGTTTTTAATATTCGTCACTTTTACGCACGTGTGTAATGTTACTAAAGCAACAAAGAATAAATATTGATTCTAATCCCGATTCTTACAATCACCCTTCGAATCAGAAAATTATACTTTCGAAACACTGTAACAGAAGCTGTGAATGGGGTTCTTTGAAAATTGATTCAATTAGGATTCGTCACGTCAACTCCATATGCTCCGCTCGTGCTCCCTTCTCCCTATTACTTACAGGACGTGAGTTATATTGACAATTGCAGGAACTTTGATGACAGAGGTGTTAGATTGCTTAAAACTCTTATGCAAATTGATTCTAATACAAAATTGATAATACAAAGAGTTCAATTCTGGAAAACTGATCAGACTGAGGTTAAAAAAGAACTTATAAGTTCTCTGTTCTGAAAAGTCAGAATTTTCTTGTGTTCCAATTTATTTCCTCTCGATGTTCATATTGCATCAAAAGGATATTGGAATGGAATTATTTATAATTTTATCCTGCATGAAGAAAGTTCATTATTTTGATTGCTATGTTACATCTGTTTAGATCGAGTACTTGCCGTGATTTTCAGACCAAAATCGTGCAATTAAGATCTGTCACGTAGGGCTTCCATATGTCATTGACGAGAGTTCTACGTCGACATATATCTATACAGGGTCCCCAACAATACAACGTAAGGGGCTTGCAAGTAATAATGGCCTGAGGCATCGATCATTCCACAAATGGCGCTTTCTACAGCAATCTGTAGTATTTTAATTGTACTTCCGAACACCAAATTGTTAGAAAAACCATTTTCATAATCAAAATTGGATTTCCAAACCATACAATATCACAGAAAAAACCATATCTGAAGCATGAAAATGGAAACCATCTGAAGATTCGGAATTCTCTATTCGAAGTTGATATATAGGAAAAGGGATTGCAAGGTACAACACCCCTCTTTGTTTGTATAAATATATACGCTCAGATGACATGTAATTGTGTAGGAATGGATGTATGCATTGTATAGTGTATACGTGATTCAGGGGTGCGTCCTGAGCACGTGACGCCTGATTCATACACAGACTGCTACGGAATCAATTTGTAATCTTGACTCAAATTAAGGAGTGGGAGGGGGTGGCGCGTTTATTGGGATGCGAGCTTGCTACTCGGTTTGGAAGCGATCGAATTCTGGAACCCCATATTCTCTTATTAAACTTGGATCCACCAGTGGGTGGCACATCACGCCTGATAAACGCTGACAATCCCGGATCTGTGATGGTTCAAGGATCGAGTGATTCGATCAATTATCAGATTGCTTCGTCCAATATTATCCACAGGGTGTTATACAATTTTTTCAACAACCTTTTACCTAGTTTTTTTAGCTAGTTGTTTTTTTAGCTATACTGAATTTTGATTATACAGATAGTTTCTCTGTGTATTTGAAATCGAGAATTGGGGATAAGATTATTAACTTGGAGGCACTGAAAGGAGAGAAGACATGTCTGAAATATCTTGAGGAAAGTTAGAAGCGATCTTAGTTTGGGAGTGCGTATAAGGGAGTAATCAGAGAAGACAATGTAATTTGGAATGGCTCATCGAGCCAGGATTGGTTGAGTTGGAAGCTTGTACTATTACCTCATTAATGCCCTCACTAGTCTTTGGACGAGATGCTATGGCTAACCCTCTCATCCTCAAATCTAAAATCCAGAATCCAGATGCTGATCCACCCTGCGTGCTAACTCCTAAGTAAGGTCACCCAGCAATTTCCGGTAGCCATCTTGGCCGAAGTGAATGTATTTCCTAGCGGACGAGCGAATTCGCCGGGACACGATCACACCAAAGGGACCGATTTCAAGGGCGAGGGTGAACTCTCTTATCGCAGGCTCATGTGTTCGAATTCAGATTTTGATTAGGATAGGTGTGGATGGAAATGAACCATATTGAACTTGTTTCTAAAAGGGTCTCTAGATTTTACAAGAAACGATTTCATGATTTTTATACTGAAAAATAAATAAATCTTTAAAAAGACCAGTTTTTCTTCTTTTTCTTTTCTTCTCTTTTCTTCTTTTCAATTTTTTGATTTTTATATAATATATATTCTATAAGGTAAGGTTTACATATGTATAATATTATAAATGATAAAGTATATGTTCTGCAACATCGGGGAATCCGTGGGGCTATATTTAAAATAAAGATAATATAGAGTTGAGGTATGACGTTAACATTTGTTTGCATATTGTTATAATAATGACGTTATAATATGTCTTTATTTATTCATACTTGAATGTTATTATATATGCTTTAAAATACTGCCTTATGGAAAAAAATGGTTTAGCTGTCCTAGCTAAACGTATCGCTGGATTTCATAATTGAAAGAAAAATACCTATTATCTATTTAAAAAATGTGTGAATTTCAAGAAAAGTTGGAATAAGTCGGCCAACTTTTACACAAATATTATATTGGAAAATTTATAAGAAAGCAGATAAAGATAAAAAAATTGTTCCTTAGACTGGAAATACCCCGGAAACCCACCTGATCCACGACAATAACATAATATTTACATAATAATGCAATATTATAATAAATAAATGAAATTATGTATATAATGCATTATCAGACAAAGAAAAATAACTTTAAACTCAGGCAGGAAGAAATTTATTGAGAAAATGTTTTTCTTTATCAAGAGTAGGAGGAATACTGCAGAGAGTATAAACAACTTTGGTATATAAAATGGGTTTCGGAATCTTTGAACATGTATTCTGCCATCATCATGTCATTCGAAAGAATCGTTGCGATTTTCTTATGTGTTAGTATTTGTATACTATGTGAAATTAGCAGAAAAAAAATAATCATTATAGAACCTGAAGCTTCCGGACCATCTCCTGGTAAGTGTCTATATAAGTATAAATTATCAACATTTGAAAAATCTCCGAAGGAACTTTGTAAAAAATGTTCCACTAAACAAAGATTTGTTTTCATGTATAAAGAAAATAATTATTCTTTATATTTTGATTTTGGACATGAAAAGTGGGTCTATCTGCAGGAACTAAATGACACCTTCAATCTATTTACTATTATGTTGCAGGTGGAATAGGCCATTGAATGAAGAACGATACTGAAGAATCATCACTTTAAAAAATTGTAATCTGTTTTCGACAATCTTCACCATTTTTCGAAAGATGTATTTGAAGAATAAAACAAATCTTTATTTATAAAATTGAGTAGTGTCATTTTATAAAGATTTTCTACAAAGTTTCCTCTATTTTAAATTATTCCGCATGGTGCTGTCTTTGGAAAGTAGGGTCTGAATTCGAAGAGACATCCAGAGGACATCCATTCGAATGATCGTCGCTAGTTATATGATGGGGTAGAGGAGTGTTAATTCCATTTTAACCCCGGCCTGAAACTACCCTCTAAGACCACTGCATATTTCATGTCCCTCGGAACCGAGGCGGTCCAAGTCTGTAGACTTGCTCAATCTATAATTCACGCCTATGTTGCTCTCTATCGATTGGCAAGAATAGCTTTAACGAACCGGATTTCTGCCACGCGTGTAAGGCTCTTCTCATGTAAGGATAATCCTCTCGTCTCTAAATAAGGATTTTTTACACAGTTGTCCTCCCGTGGTTACCGGGACAAACATATACCTCAGCCCCAAAGCTCAACCCTATTATATCATACACTGAGAAAAGAATGCGTTGTTTCAAATAATTTTGAACATATTCTATTGCTGTAATTGAACTTTTCTTCTGGCGCATGGTACCCCGTTGTTATTGAAAATCATCTCTGTATACATAGGTTTCTGTCCCGAGATTCAACCCTTATCTGTAAAATCCTAAACTCTAAATACCAAATTCTAAAGCCTGAATTCTCAAAGTCTAAACATTAAAAGTTTAAAGCGAGGATAAAAATCGTAGAAAGGATTTTGTCAAGAGTCTAGTTATTGTTAAGAGAATAATCTCTTGATATTCAACAATGGATAATCACAATGAAAGATGGACTCCGAGAAAGAGGTAAATATTTGTGGAATCTGATCTCCCGTATTTATTACGATTCCTCTTGTGCAGAAGAATCAAGAGAGGCAGGACGAAAGAGCACTGGATATATGAAAATAGGCCCCTTTTTTCAATGGAGGCCCCCATAGATAAACGCTTGTGTGTGCAAACATAACCAGAGGGGTGCCCGCGACTATGGGGTCTCGGAACAAAAAAATCATTCCCATGACATACCTCGGCGGATTCTTTGTACTACTGACGTGTTAATCGCATAGGTCGTGCCGAGGATGATTTCAAGCTTGCGGGGATGGGGACGATTTTTTCAAAATGACAACTGGGTTCTAAAAAAAAGCGGACAGATGCGCCGTAGTTGCTAAGATGATCCCTATACCTGCAAATGACACTTGTAACCAAACATACCGACGCAATAAAACTGAGTGCTTGTTTTATTTTGCACGTGCTAACGTCACTCGGTTTGCGCATACAACTTTTTTATCAGGGGATTTTATTGCTAGCTCACGAACCTTATGAGTTTGCTTTTTAGTATCTAAATTTGAACGATAAAGTATTCGTTAGAATTAAAAATATCAAAACTCAGAATAAACAAAATGCTTCAATATAGGTATGTCTAAACAACTAATTTTTCTTTATAATCGTTTTACACATTTGATAAATGTATACAAACAGCGCTTGAAATGTTTCTATTGAATAAAGTACAATATTTTACAAGAATTCTTTAAATTGAGATGCAAGAAGGAGAGATTTTCTACAATGTTGTGACACTTCTTTGAATTTGTGCATATATAGAAAAGCGACAAAGAGCTTGGTTGTCCTCAACAGATGTATAAGAAAAAGTAACATCGCCGAAGATAAATTCATCACTTGGACATTAAAGAGCACAAACTAACGTTTTAAAAGGATGTCTTTGCTTGCAAAGATTAGGGTTCGCAGCGGTGGATCTCGGCACTCGTGCTCGATTTTTTTTTCATGGCAAGAGGGCCAATCAGAATCGACTGGGAGCATCGTGAGGACTTCGATTATCGAAAAGGAAAAAAATGGGCCAAACGGGTCTTCCGCAGGATTGCGTCGTAAGTATTATCGAGAGGCCCTATTGTAGAAATCGTTCACCTGATTTAACGCAGACAGTGAGGCTCGAGGGGGAGTGATACCTGACAGATGTTTTTAGATTTCGAGTATTTTTGGTTCCGCAAGACCGCACCAGGCCCCTAACTTTGAAGTAGCCGTACCAGGAGCCGATTTTTTGAAACGGCTGTCGGATTTTCATGTAAATTGTACCGGCATCGTTTTCTAGAATTCATAGTGGCGATCGGTCAGCTTAATTCATTTAATCCATCCGGAGATTTATTGCTCGAGAGGCTCGAGCTGGGTCGAGCTCAGGTTAAATAAGTCTTAAGAGATTCTTATCCTGAGGGCCTGTCAATTTTTGTAAATAAGATTTTTGATACGCTTGAATAATAAATTCGAAATAAGCTGTCATCAAAGTTATCAGCTTCATAATTTATCCAATGGCTTCTTTTATATAAATATAAAGTTTTTTTGTAATGGATTTGAAACAAATTTTCTCTCGAAAGGACAGACGGTCCTGATACTCCTGATGTTATGACTGTAGTCTCATCGAGGCTCATGATGGGTCTACCTCCTACCAAGTAGCCCGAGGTCGTGTGCCATCCTCACGTCCAAAACTTTCTCTCCATAGACCCGAGCCCACCTTTCCTTTATTCTTTCTTGTCAAATGTCTACGTGCCCTTAAGATTCTTACTTAAGAGATCTTATACCAGTCCCAAAACTGTGTACCAAAGGGATTTGTAGAGCTCGGAAAGTAGATTAGACACAAATCCGAGCAGAAATGTTACATTGTGGAGAATTGCGATATCGCTTTCCAACAAGATTCTTCAAAACCGATTTAACGAACTCACAGCTTCCTGAGAAAACAAATACCTTCTGAGTTTGAAAAAAGGGTGGGGAAGAGACAAAAAGTTGAAATACCTCAAGCCACAAAGCCTTAATCCTATAATAGTTACAGGTTTCTGGTCTAAGTATACAGAAAAAAATGCTTTTAAATAGAGGTTTCTAAATTTGAAACTTAGGTGTCGTAAAAGTTGAAAGTGAAAGAAAAAGGTTTCCTTATAATTGATGTAAGATGAAGAGAGTGAAATCGGACAGAGAACTTCACTTGAAAGCAGAAACAATATTTGGTTTTTAATAAAATGTAAACGAATACTATTCCTACCAATTATTAGTTTTCTACTAATTCAGATTTAGAGTAAAAGGTAATACAAATATTGTAGGATTATAGATTATTTATACTAAAATACTTCATTTGTTGATAGAAATTTGGTCCCTGGGTTAAAATATTTAAAATATGCCTCTCAAATATGTAAGCATATAAATTTATCGTTCTGACACGACGCTACGAGAGAATCTATAGTGTTATCTTTTCAACGGCGAATGATAATTCAATATAGCAACACAGACTCACGGGTATGAAATCACGCCGAATACAATTTGCCCGTAGTCATATAACGCATTGGCATTCACACAATATCAGTGACGCGTAAACCAGTAATTCCGTTGCGTATATGAATCCCAAAGCCCATGGCGGCTCGTCCTAGGAAGTCATCGAGTAATCAGCCGCGTATTGTTTTACGAGTCGTTGAATCGGAATTACTATTGATGAGCAGAAACTCCTTGCATTCAGTAACATTCAGCCAATATAACATTAAGGCTTTTGATAGAGTCAAAGCATTCCCAACGTCCCATCATTTTCCTCCCTTTTCCATTTATTTATAAATAATTCACATCAAACCGCGCAAAAATTTTAATATCGAAATGAATAGATGGTCGGAATTGGCCCCATCAATTATCTGTAAATGGTGGAATGATTATTGAATATAATTATTGAATTTGTGCAATTTTTGAGGCAGATTAATGTTTTGACAATTTTGAAAGGAATTTTGTATTGTATTTGATTTTGTATTGTCCTTAGCTTTGCATGTAAAAAATTGCAACAACCACGGGATTACTCTTGACAATGAGACCTGAATGATTTCGTATACCGTTGATTAGCGGTCGAATCCAGACTAATTGTTGACGACCGAACAGAATTATTATCGATCTGTCTTTTTGATTCAGGTTCGAGCGAAGAACAGCCGTGGTTGTGTGTATGAATAAATTCTAAATTGAGCTAGGACGGACAGATAAAAATGAGATAAAAATGCAGTTTATAGTTTGCAAACTTAAAAAAATAGTGAAAAATACTGTAGAGAAGCCACTCATTTTTTAAAACAAATCTCTTTATTGCCCTCTTATCCCATTTCCTATTCCAGATCCTATTCCACCCTCTTGGTAAAACACCATTTTCCGCTTGACTACATTTACCAAAGAAACTCCCTCTCTAAAAAACGAAAGGCTTCAGTCCAGGCACAATCGTTCCAAACAAGAGAAAAAAGGAATAGAAAACAGGAAACAAAAATCTAAAAAGAACTGCGGTTCGTGAGCAAGAAATGCTTACAATTAGTCAGGAGTTTATAATCACCCTGTACCAACCCCTGTTGGTGTTGCGGGAAGGGGGTCGTTGGTCAGAGTCATGTGAGTGAACGGGGGCGTTAGGGGGTTAACCCGGGGCGGTGGACGGACACATATACATACCCGTGTTAGCAACCCCATTGATCTGGCGGCGGACGCAGCAAAAACGAGCTCGAATACGTGGGTTGAAAATTTGCGGAGTGCCGAGCTACTGCTGTAGCCGTTGTACCGCGACGAGGCCATCGGTGGGTTGAGTTGGGAGTGATCAGGGGTTGGGGCTGGGTTGGTACCGGGGCATGAGACTTCGCTTCTGGTACCATCTACTCGTGTAGAATGCTAGAGTGTCCATGCAATTTTGAAAACGCGGCCTACCCATCCGTTCTGTCCAGATTCGGTCGGTTTGTTGGCTACGCAATATATGGATGCATTTTTTGGAATCCACCCCAACCCTCAAACCCCGCAACATCAATAGGGGACTTGTCCCAACCCTCAATCCACGGACTATCTATTTCACTGGGTTAGCGTTACATTATCTAGGGTCGTGATTACGTCCACACCTCGATGGAAACTAAATTAGGCCTCCACTCAATCAGATTTCCAGAATCCAAAATACTGTCATATGTTTCGAACTTTGACGAAACCCTCTTTTTCCTATATTTTTTTAAAATACTATGAGTCTCCCTTGATGCATATTTTAAAAGTCACGCCGGTCAGAATTGCACTTGGGAGAATGGCGAGCTTGCGAAACAAAGTCTGAGCAATTTATGAAGCTGATAAGCTCGTGAAACAGCCAGCGAGTAAATAGAGTACAAATGAGAGAGCACACGAAGGCTGTAGTACAAACGCGCCTCTATCGAACGCGAAAAATGAGAGAGCGAGAGAAGAGCAAAGAGCTTGATGTGCGGGGTTGACGGGATGGCGAACTGGGGGGTGGGAGGTGGTCGTATTATAAAAATCCACAAAATAACCGAGCAGGGCCATTAGCAATGCTCTTTTAACCCTCGCCATTCAGCTTCACCCTCGTGATGCGTGTAAATTTTCCAGCGGCGGTCGCTCTCTGGCTACATTTTTCGTCGAGTGGCACTGTATGCCATCCCCCTCTCCTCGCCCCCAACAAACGGGCTATCCCATCACCCCCACTATTGAATTGCGCGAACTCACCCCCTATTTACTCCCATACTCACCCCCCCAGTGGTAATCCGACTGGCTAGCCACTCGCGCCAACAAATACCCTCACCGTCAGCCGCCCCGCAATCCCACCGCTGCCCCTCTTGGCCACCTCGCGCCTCACCGGCAGTGACCAACCCTCTTTACTGTTGGCAACCCGCTTGACCCTCTCGACTCGCTCATCCCACTCGCGGTACACTCTGGTGAACCACCCCCGACACCCCGAACACCGCGAAATGCACTGCTCGCGTGGGTCATGTCGACGGGAAAATTTTTTTCCACGAACTTCCGGTACCACCCACTGCAATTGTCGATTGGAAAATCGAGTAGGGATGTCTAAAGATCGACTGGTGATACTGCAGTGATGAGCTCGTTTCATGGGTGACGAATGAGGAAATTGTTTTTATTTTTTTTTAGAGAAGGTCGATTTTGTGGGGCATAATAGAGAATGAATTTGATGCTTTTTTGCTTTTTTTTACATGTAGAGGACCAATGGAACATATGGGAGTCAAATTACTGGACAGCAATTCATAACTTTTTGAAAATGTATTGTCAAAGGTGAATGTACGCCCTCAGGAAAAATATTTTCAATACAAAAAGATGAAGGAGGAAAGTTTCAAGACCACGTTTGAACACAATTATTCACAAACTCTCTCAAATTCTTCTGACAAGTTTAATATCGATTATTTGGTTATTTGCAAACTCAATCAATGAGTCGACAAGCCCTTGATCAACTATTTTTATCATCTGAGGATTTCTAGCTGCTCTTATAAAGCACGCCGTTTCGAAAATTAATGAAATCCTGGAGATCGAAGCGTGTAGGTAATAGCAGCCGACAACGATTACGATCACTGAGGGAAAGTCGATCGACGTGGTTGGTCATATGAGGTGCACAGCACACGTAGGGGTATTAACTAAAAACCGAGCCGTCGAGCCACTCGGTTCCAACGTACACTGCATTCGGTCAAGCCGAGCCATGGTGGACAGAAAAGGGGTCAGGGGTTGGGGCGGAGAGACGTGACAGGTCCTGCATGGACCTCGTTTCGACATACGGACGATAGAAGGCAACGAGAGCGTGTTCTATGTACACGAGACTGAACACACGCTGGTGGAAAATGCCCATCCTGTCCATCATCGTGGTAACCCAGCGTCCGGTTCGCCTTCTCTCTTCCTCTTCACTGGTATGCACTCGAAGCATCATGCGATCGTTCTTGAAATGCTTTTTCATTCCGAAAAATCGGTCAGCTCGTTTATTCGTATTCAAAATGTCAGAAAAAATCGAAACTGGAAGAGATGCTTCCAGTTTTTATTCCAGTAAAAGCATAATTGTTTCTGCATGTTTTTTCAAATTCATATTGAAATTGAGGAGTACTTGAGAACGACTTGTGCAAAAATTGCCCCATTTAACCTTACTTAAAATAGGGTTTTGACGAGGATCTCGTCGGGATTTTTATTTTTCAATACAAATGTTTTAATGTAATTAGGCATTTATAGGGCAACGATGTGCTAGTAATATATAGTACATGAAACTTTTTTGAATTACTTGAAATCTCTTGAATTCCTTTCACATTTTTTATATCTCTGAAATTTCTTGAAAATTCTTAAATTTGTTTTTATTCTTTTAAAAGCTCTCGAAATTTTTTAATATCATTAAAGATTCCTTACAATATTTGCATATATCTTTAAAAACTTTTTAAAATCTTGAAACCTCTCGAAATCGCTTTAAATTAATTAAAATTCTTTGTTGTCATATTTGAAATCCCTTGAAAATCTTAACAAAAGTGTTGAATTACTTAATTCCCCTGAATTCTTTTGAAATTCTTGTAAGATTCTTGTAAATCCTTTAGGAAATCTTGATATCTTTGAAATCTTGTACAATTTCTAAAAATCCTTTAAAATTCCCTGGAATTCCTTGAAATACTGAACAAAAATTTTTAATTACTCTAACAGCTTGAAACATCCGTGAATTATTTTTAAATTCCTTAAAGATTCCTTAAAACCACTTGTTTTGATATAATTAATACCTCTTTTTTCATAATAGAATTTATTCAGAAAATTCATTAGTAGTTAATTAATCAAATATATTGCAAATAATGAATCCAGAATAGTTCTTTAATTTTTATGGGGTATTACCAGTTTTTGCACATTCACATTCTCGTCTATAATAATTAATGTATAATTCTGGTTACTGTTTTTCTTTTCATCAAATTAAAGAAAAATCACCTGATGATGGCTTTTGCAACAGTGTTTGTTGCGTCACAAGGCAACAAACTCTAATGACGATCGAGGTTCATGATGCTCATGCAAGCTTAGCCAACCGGTTAACCGGCAATTAACCGATTTAGCTCGTAAATGTAAATTAGTCCGGGCCGATTGGCCCGGAAACCGAAAAGAGTAAATTATCACGAGGTAAAGGCAGGTGAACGGATGCCCAGTCAGAAAGGGGAACTTGACTTGCGTGGGTGCAACATGGAGGCAGGATCTCATCGTTTATACCGAGCGACACGCTGACCGGGTGCGGTTATTCCGTTCCGGCGATTCCTTCGACCAGGAAACGACCGGAAAGCTTTACAGGCCATCGTTATCGACCATCAACAAATCCTAGTCACCTTATGCCATTTTCACCAGTAATCATTAATTGCCCAAGACAACATTGGCATCAAAATTATCACACACGGAGGAAAATTGATATTCACCATTGATCACTGACGAATGGCTCAGATATTCAATCTAGGATAGTTAAAAAGTGTATTAGTTAGGCTGAATATGTAATATATATATATATATGTTTAGGATTACGTAATTAGTGAAATGGTGGTTGTTTTAGAAAATGCTTAGAGATCTTTTTACAAAGGATCTTTTTTTATGGAGATGAGCTTCAGATTACTAGGGTATAACTGGCACGAGCGGGGCGACATGGAAGAAGTCTTTTGTCATGGATACCCCATAATTAGGAAGGTTTCGTTTACTTGTAGGTGGTATGGAGTAGCAGGGTATAGTCACCTGATCCTCGAAACGGAGATCGCACGCTCTGATATTCCTTTTAGACTTTCAGAGATAAAAGAAAGCAATAGCCGATCTAAATTTTCGATTTTGTTCCTTAAAATATAGTTGTCTTGTCGATATATCGGAATCTTGTCTGCGTTTTACAACATCGTGAAGAAAGGGGCTGTCTAGTTTTATTGTGTGGAGGATTACTTCATTAGGAGCTCACTAAGTGGATTCGAAAATTATCACTGTTCTCATTAGTTAAAGGTAATCTATAACAATAAATGCGAAATGCCAGATGTGATTGGAATTCAAAATCCAGGCTTTACAAATAACGAGTTTTATCTCCCTTATAAATATTTACACTGTTTTTTTGATAAAGCTCGAATGTAAATAATGAACAAGAATCGAGTGGGTTATAACACGGGGATGTTTCACCTAAATTTTCAAACAACGATATACGTGTTTATGGTATAAGCTCCGATATTCAAATTTAAAAAATGCTTTTGCTTTCTTTTTAATGAAACTGCAAAAACAGTTTCTCATGTACTTCATGAAGTTTGAACATTTCTTTATAATAATATTGTAGTAATTTTTTGAAACTTTTGCCTACATCAATTTTCTTCTGTGTTTTCCTTTAGCCACAAGTTACAATGACAGAAGCGATAGAGCTGACAGTACAGATCCCGTCTCGCTGATAGGGAGCTTTCAAGCTTCCGGTGCTGACCCATCCGGAGACTACTAGACACCCTTCTTCGAAGAGGTGTCCGTTAGTCTGTTTCCGATCTCTACAGCATTTTTTCTTTCAGTTTATTTATACCGACTCAAATTGACTTTCAAGATAACAAAACATTTTATAAAGAAAACAGTAATACCAATTAATTAGTCATTAAGAACTAAACTCATCAGGAAAATAATATTCACCTTTCATGAAAGTGAAGGATTGATCATTCATGATCATACTCGACTCATGAGTATTTCTCGTGCACCTGTGTTTTAACGTTTCTTGATCTCATCCATCGACCTTATGTTGGTTCCCTATTCGAGGTCAAGAGTTTCAAGTAGCTCAACCATTTACGCCAGCTGTGGTGCACGAATCGTTTCTTAATTAGCCGCAACCCTAATCACTAGTTCTCGTTTACGGATGATAAAACAGCGACGAGGTCAGGCTTCATTAGACTTGAAGTTTATCGTAATTTAAATTTCCACATGACTATTATGAGGAAAGAGAGAAGGATTGAGAAGTTCCAATAACTTTGAAAAAAATATATCTCTGTTGTCTGGACTAATGAAACTAATGCCCACATTGGGATAACTATACCTTGGCCTCAACCGGGTAATATTTCTTACGCCCAATTAATAAAAAACTTTTGATGATTTAATTGCATTTGAAAAATTCCGATAGCATCTGATGCACTTTTTTCCAAAAAATTAAATATTGCACCTTCGCCGATTTTGAAAATAAAAAAAATCCGTATTTTTTCAAAATATTCAAGACACCTTTCGAAATATTTATGTCT
>JAUESI010000003.1:12268660-12289041 GCA_032275145.1 Synergus laeviventris | reverse complement strand
TACAATAGGACGCTCTAAAAACAATCCAACTTTTATATTCGATATTAAAAAAGAACCAAGAGAGTACTAAATTTCATTAACGTAATGTAAACAAACAAATGCAAGTTGGTCTGTCAATTATGAGGTCATTGAGACACCATGAGAACCGATAAATACATGTGAACGGACTTTTAATTGAGGCGCCGGATTGTATAATAAGGACAATTTAAAAAAATGAAAGTTGAAACAAATTTTCAAAAGGGGTGAGAAGTCAAATAGCTTTTATGCATTTTATTTTAGATATAGAATAAAGTTACGGCTGACTTTTCCGATTTGTAGTTGCGGCCTAAAATATGTGTGAAGTCCGAATTTCAAAACGTGCGGTCCAAAATCAAAAAGTGTGCAGTGAAAAGTTTATGTATTTACAAGGAAAAAGTTAAAAAATGTAGAAATTTGGAAAAAACCAGCATACAAGAATAATTGTAGATTACAAGGCATTTCACAGTACTTCAAAAAATTTTAAGGAATCATTTAAAAATAATTTAAAAAGGAGCTTTTTTGAGAGGTGGGGGGCGGGGGGGCCTAGAAGTGTGCAATCCCAACTAAAATCCCTGGCAGAAAACTATATAAAATTTGTGAGACATTTTTTTTCCCCACAATCTATTCAAATTCTTGGCAATAAACACTTAGTTTTTAGGAAAAAATGTAATTTATAATCAAATTATTGCTTTTATGTGAAACATAGTCTTTAAAAAATATTCTAAATTGTTTCCATGGATTGAGAGATATGCACGATATATTCACGAATGCAACAGGAGTATTTCAGAGAGAAAGAATTATTTCAAAAAGTACGTTGTGTCGCCATCTCTGAGAAAAGTCACGAACGTGGAAAGTCTACATCCCCTGTCGAGAGTGCGCTATGTACTAGAAAAAAGCAAATTTAAACATCTTTTATGAAAATATACAACTATTGTCATTTATTCATCAATAAATTAAAAAGAAACCACTTCCTCATTCAAAAGATAAATAATTATTACTCCCCAAAGTGAAATAGAGAATATATTTCTTTAAAAAAATTAGAGATATTTTTTACGTGTGTCAGAAATACTTAAAAATTCGAATATCTAGATTTCCGAAAAAAAATGTCACTTTTAAGTACTTTTTGAGATTAAACAATTTAGAAAAACCACAGTTGTTCCGGAGTAAATATTTCAAATAGTTTATATTATTAACATTCTTCTCCTCATACAATCTAAAAAATAAAAACTTGTATCCTATTGTAAAAAATTAATTAAAATTTGAGACAGTAAATGAAAAAAATTTGTTTACTTATATTATGGAGTTTACATGTAATAACTTTTTAAGCCTCGGGTTTTGCTAATAACAGTCAGAAACTTTTTCGTTTGCAATCATATTTCGTTCCTTTTTTGTTCAGAAAGATCGAATTAACTTTCATTTTCACTTTGTCTGATACCCATTCTCCATTTACACCCATCGTATGTATATATACGACCTTTCCGCGTCTACTTTTAGCCAACGCAAATCTGGCTTCGTCGCACTACGTGTAGCGCATACTTTTGTCCCTCTCACTCTCTCAGAGTCTGGAACCAACCCCCAAACCGCAAACTCCCTTCGCCCACCCTTTTCCTACCCCTGAACTTTCCATCTCACTCTCTCTCTCTTTCTCCCTGCTTCACTCTTTCTCTTGTGTAGCATCCAACTACTAACCGTTCAGGAAATGTTTATTCTGGACTTTTACGTAGTGTTCCAAAGGATTTTTGGATTTTGTGAACTTTACCCAACAGTCTAAAGGCTCTTTCGTGTGAGGATTTGCTTACAGAGGATTAAGCTCGACTCCTGCTGCTCGGAAATTTAAGCTTCGGATAGTTGCGCCTCAAAGCTAATGCCAAATTCCTCTAAATTCTAAACCTGATACTGATGTACTGACAAATCGGAATTAGAGAAACTTCCGGGTAAAACAGTCATTTTTCATCTTTATATATTATTTTGAAATTATGGTATTGCGAAAAAAAATATATACCTACAGGTTCATTGGTACCGGAAGTCTAAAGATTTTAAAGGATTTTTACGTACTATATTTAACAAATTTTAGGGTCCAGTTTGGATCCAAAGTTTTGGGACATCCCTTGGTTCCATCTGATTCCCGAAAGAATAAAGGGTTTCTTCTTTATTTCCCAATAATGTCATTAGAGAAAAACTAAATGATATTTCACATTGTGCATAGTTTCTATGAATTATGCAGCCAGCTTATGTTTTCGTATTCATTCAGATCTTAGTTTTTCAGTAGAGAAGGATGCGCCATAGTGGGCCGGCCAGCCACAGTACCGCCTCTTACTTTTGCCATCTTGCCCTCGATTCAGCGGTTACCCCACTTCGATCAGAAACTAAAGGAGCCTCTTGAATTTTAGCATTTTTCATCTAGAATCGCACAACTTTCAATAAAATATATTCGAAAAAAAACGAATCAAATCGAACATTCTATGTAGAATCTCTTAGAGGAAATTTGAAATAATTTTACCCTCCCTAACTAAATAGTAACATACATACTTTCCCTTCAGCGATATTTCTTGACTTTTCCCGACATCATATATGGTACTTGATCCTATTGTTCCGAACATAAGAATGTTATTCGCGCAAAAGAAAATTACTAATTCAAACTTGCATTCTGCGAATTAAAAAACCTCCTCATAGATTACAGTAAAGGTCCGGCAGAAAATGGAAGTTGCAATGAGCATTTCGCCGTCTCGTGGCCGTAACAATAATTTTTACAACCCCGCGAGTAATCAAGGCTGCTGTTACACATGTTCGCCGCCCCACCTTTTTCGTTGGGAGGGACGGCCACCGTCGTTGGAGGGTGGTTTTTGCAGAAGGGGCACGGAACTAGGGAGGGATAGGCGTGTTGCAATTTAAGGGGTGATGGAGGAGCGAGTAAGAGAGCGATATTGAGAAGGAGAGAATGAGAGAGAAGAGGAGAAAGAAGAAGAAGAGGAGTAGAAAGAGGAGGAAAGCGCGGCATGGTTGCTACTTCTGTTGTTGCTGCTTCTACTGCCAGTCCCGTTGTCGGTTCTTCCGTATTGTTGTCCAATCGAGCATGTCCACAACCGAACGCTTTTTTCTCACTTTTTTATATTCTTCCGCTCGCCAAATTCGTAAATAAAATCGAGCACCTGTCGAATATCAATCAATGATTTACACTTGAGTGAAAATGTTCGAGGTCAGTTTCTGATTTCCAAGGTCAAGATCGATTGTGAGTCTGATTAAAAATTAAAGGATGGATTTTCGATTGAATAAAACAATAACAATCAATAATGTTAACATACTTTGGAATAGAATTTCAGAAGGAGGATTATTTAGTTGAATGTGGGCTCGCAGAAAATGGCAAATATATAAGTTGTGATTTGGGACACGTGGTCGGAAATTAATAAAACAATCTTAGTAATTTGTGTTGTGCTTCGAGGGTGAAATAGTGCTGTTTGGATTTAATTGGAATCGACTGTCATGGCGAAATATCATCCTAATGAGGAAGATTAGTCACAAAGATCAGAATTGATTTAGATGACGAGATCTGTGGGATTTATGGCTTTTGAGAATCAATCGTCATTATAATAGCAGGTGGGTGATGAATTACAATTTTCATTGAATTTTTTTGAATTCATTTTATCGATATTTACTATTTAAGCAACTACAAATTACGGTGTGAGTGTTAAATATTTGTAGATGAAAAGAAGTTGCAGCAAATTCGTGTACAAACATTTCAAGTGTTTTTCTTGAGCGAATGTTGGAAACCCAGTCGATTGACGATGGGGTGAAAAAGGCGTGAAAGGGATCTAGTGGTTGAGTTCGAATAAGAAAGTAATACTTGATGTATGGGTAATGATGTATCGAGGCAAGTACTTGTTCTAGAGCGTTGATCGGAGCGTGACGAGCGGTAATTGAATGTAGGTAGGGAATTTGCATTGACAAGCTCGAACAGAGATAATTCGAATCTCGTCGAATGAAACCGTCCACACGAGCGTTAGGTCGTTTGTCAATACAACGATGGCCGTCCAACGCGAGTTTCCATCGTACGCTATTTGTCACAGTCTCGTTCACCCGGCCGTTACGAGTGCCGATACTCGGACACTCGTTCGGACGTGCCAGAGTCGTTACTACTTGTCGCCAAATTGACTAACTTCGAGGGCGAACCGAGTTAAAATTTCAGGGATCGATATACGCGTTTCACGACTTTGCCGGGGCTCATAAACCCTCACGTTAATTTGGAAATAAACGGCCAGTTCAGCCACTAAATCAAACACCAGTTATTTCAATTCAGTAGCTAATATATCCAGAAAAAATAAAATATATTAAGAGCCCCTACTTTTATAGTTCATTTAATTATACAACCTCACATCAATTGCTTATAATGCCACTTGGGGCAAGTACTTGAGATCAGCACTGAAAATATGTTGGCATGTTTCAATCATGAAAATTCGAATTGAATAATTTGGTAGGATTTTATTTTTAATATCTGATGCAACAGGTTACTTTAACATATCTTTTTTTATTATCCTGTGTGGAAGAATAAATAATTGGTCACAAGACACTTTCAAAAATTGGATAAATTTGGTTTCTGGTAAAATTGATGCGCAGGCTTGTTCGATAGTAGTGCATCAGCTTCACTTTTGAAAATCAAACAGTGGCACACAGCGTATCCTCGTAGCAGACAGTGTTTGTACGGACGTGCAAACACCAGACCTGTGTGAATCCATCCTGACGATATTCAACCGGATGTAGATTTGCTGATATGCAAACGCTTCGAGCATCATCGAGAATATGTGAAAATCGGTTTATCGCTACCAAGATTATCGATCACGTGGAAATGAAGGATAGTTTTTAAAATTATCTTCCTATTGACAATATGTGTATAAAAATATGGTCCAAAGATTCACTATATAAGTTGGAGTATAAAAAAATTAATTCTAATGAGCAACAGTGGGTCAAAAAAGATCTTTTTATCATTTGATTCGACAGTCAGTTTGCCAAATAGATCAAGTTACTTTCGGATCGATCGATCCTTTGAATCAGCAGTCGACCGACCAGCACGAGCCGGACCACAAAGGGTTGAGGGGAAAAGACTGAGCAACAAGGACAAAAGTGTAGCAGAGCGATAAAGAGAGTCAAAACCGAGAGGGAGAATCTGACACGATATAAAGCGATAAAGAGGCGAGAGAGTGCGGCAACTCGAGAGAGAGGATCCTATCAGTGGAAGAGAGAATCCATGAAAGAGAGGGACCAAGAGGAAGGGGTGAAAGCAACGGAGAGGGAACTACTTCCCTCTCCGTTGCGGGGACGTAGAAGGGAGGACGGATTTTGCGGTGGAGGGGTGTGAGGAGAGCGGGAAGGAAAGGGGAAAGGGATGCTGCGTGTGTAGACATGGACCAGTGCGTCAACGGCTGTTGCCTCACACGTACCGTCCAAATTATAGTTAGTGGCCCACCCTGTGCTTCGATAACGTTATCGCCCTCTTGAAGAAACGAAGACAAGCTTATCTTAAAATTTCGGGATTTTCGAAAACCACGGAAAGCGAGTCAGAAAACCAGATCTGTTAATCAGGGAACCAAGATCTGGTAATTATTAAACCTTAACGATCACCCTGCTTCTACTAAAGACACTTAAGGTCCTTCATAAAGAGGTGACGTTTCGTTAAGAGGATCCTCTTGGATTAGACTCTTAGTACTTAAATGTAAGTGTTCTGCGAGATTATGACACCTTTGGGGTTCGGATAATCTTCACTCACGTGCTGGATTTAGTGACACAGTTTTGGGAGGAAGCGGAGAAAATTTTCGGGAGAAATTAGGTTGCAGGATAAGAGAACAAAATAAGAAGAGATCGAGGAAAATGATAAAGGGACTTGTGAAGGGTGACATAATGAGTGGAAGACGATTTTTCTGATGGTAGAAGGTGGTAGCAAAGGTGGATAGGTCAAAGAATTGGTTTTACCTATTGTGAGGTGATTGTGTCATTGTGGTTCCTTCAGCAGTTGCTCCTTAGTCGGGAGGATTTTTCGGGAGAAGATTTTTGAAAAGGTCAGTTCCGGATTAGTTTTTAAGATCAGTTTTGATCCTAATTTTTTAAGCATACACTAAAGATAAATTAGTAGGAGAGATCGATCATAATCCTATTATCAGCCAATCTAAAACAATTATATAGGACTGCTTACAATTTCTTCGTTGATTAGGGATTTTTGTTTGATGGTCCAAGGGATTTACTTTTCCAGTAAGATCGAAATAAGAAAGGAGAACGTAAGAGATTTGAATGCGAAGTTAAGCGCGAACTTAGTCGTCGGACGGTGAATTCTTCAAAGAAGGATGTGAACTTGTTTTGGTGCTATTTTGTAAGAGTCACATAATTAAATGTTTAAAAAATTTGAACAACTGTGAGCAGAAGATTTGAAAAGTTGTGACGTGGGAAAGAGTATTTCTTTGCAGTACCAGCTATGAAGAAAATTTACAATTGAGAAAATTGTATGCAACTTCCAGATGCTTTTATATCTTTAAAGAATCAAATGAATCCTGAAATCTAATATTAACTGATACCACAAATTATAATAAAGAAATAATAAAGAATATAAACTTCCTAATCAAAGTAGCAGTAGATTATTCATGAGATATAGATTTCGGAGTAAAATATTAAAAATTTGTGTAGAATGGATTGTGAATGGAAGCTGTCGTAGGCAGAACATTCGTAAAAGTTTAAAGGGACAACGTGTACGAGCAGGCCACGTGCAGTTTGACACGCGGACGTGCGTAGGGGAGGCAAAGTGTGGGGGTTGTGTCTGCTACCCTGTGATCTTTTTCCCCTATTTTTCCCCTATTTTTTCCTCCCACCGGTCGAACGAATTCCTCTCTTTCTCTGTCTCTCTGCCGGGATCCGACGTGTCACGCGGGTGACGTGCGCAAAGATTACTGAATGAACGGTGACGTCACTGAGAGCCGGAGAAAGAGAGAAAAAGAGAGAAAGAGGGAATGTTGACTGAAAAATGTGCGACGCATTGCGAGAGCGTCGCGTCCCGCATCGGGACTTGCATCGGGACTTGCATCGCGAGCGTCGCGACGCCGAGGATCGCGAGAGCAAAAGGGTGAGCGGGTTCGTTAAAGGGTTGCAATCGCGAGATAAAGGCTCACAAGAGCCTTCGTTAAATGGATTAGGGATGAAAAAGGCTCTAGAGAATGGCCAACGGAATTGAGGGTGATATGTATCGAGGGTAGCTTCGGAGGGATGTTTTTAAGACGTCTGATTTAGTTTCAGGGAAAGGGCTGACCACTTGCAGCTTAGTTTATGAGCGGCGTAAATTTCAGTTTATATTGTTGGGTTGAGAAGTCTTAATATTGAAGAAATTCTTCACATAGAGATCGTATGCAATATATTAGTATTTAATAAAGTATTTAATTAGTGAATAGAGCCCAATCATTTTTTTCGCTCAAGATAAAGGTTTTTGTTTGATTAAGAACATTGATTTAATAATTGGATTAACAATTTCCTGCATTAGGTCGACTGCAGCTTCTGATCGTTTCTCGTTTAAACACGCCAATTAGCTGTCATTGATTTAAATTGCAATTTAGTCAATCGAATGTGCATTCTACTACAGTTTACTTTATTTCGACTTGATAAATTTTGCAAAATTAAATCATTTCTGGTTTCAGTTTACCCTGCCGACAAAATCTTCCCACTACCTGAAGATGAGATCGACCAACGTTGAAAAATCAAGTTGGTTGGATTTATTTTACCGGTAGGCTGGCTACGAAGAGTGATGTTCTTATCGAGGCTACCCGCACCGCCGAAAACAGCAAAAGGCTTCGGGTCGGTTCGGGACGAGCGACATTCGACATCACGAGAATCCTGAGAAGCGTGAGGATGTCATCGACGAAGAAGCGACGGGACAATTATTATTAATAAATTAAGTTCGGAATTAAAGCGGAAACTGCGGGTATCGTGGAGGTTAAAAATATGTTAGGCCCCGAGGCCTGACCGAAGGGGGTCTCCTTGCTCCTGAAGGGTGTAAGAGTCCCCCTGGAAGGATGTTTCACCCGGTGTACTGACTGCCTATGGATATATTCGGCCGTTGCAATAGCGGTGGTGGTAACACGGTAACCGGAAGTGGAGTTGGTACCGCGAGAGTGACCAGTTCCGAATCGGGAAGTGTTGTCGCGAGTGGAACTTCGAGTGGAACTGCGAACAGTTCTGGAACTGTAACTGGAACTGAAGCTGAAGCTGGAACTGGAAGCAGGATGCAGTTGACAGGAGCATCAGCGCCTGGAGCGGCGGCTTCTCCAGAGTCTGGAGTCTCGCCTCTCGCTGATGCCTACATGAAGATGACAAGTGATATTCTTGCTGAAAGAACTTTGGGGGATTCTGCCGGTCTGTGGGGTGGCGAACATTCGGGAGAACTTGTGAAGACAGGTGAGTTTTGTCTTGGAAAAAATATTTGTGTTCTGAAATTATTGACGATTCCTTTGTTTAGCTGCAAATATTCTTTTAATTAGGATCTCCTCACTTGGCCTGTACTGCTTTGCCAGCCCACTGGAGGTCGAACAAGACTCTTCCGCAGGCATTTAAGGTTGTAGCCTTTGGGGAAGTTGGAGATGGAACCTTGGTAACTGTCAGGGCTGGGAACGACGAGAATTGCTGTGCTGAACTTAGGAACTCGACGGCTTTGATGAAAAATCAAATAGCCAAATTCAACGACCTGAGGTTCGTTGGCAGAAGCGGAAGAGGTAAGTTTTTTCAAAATTTCGAGTCGAATTAAAACTTCTCTAATTTGATGATTAGCTAATAAAATCCAATGAAATCGAATAAAACAACCTGTAACCAAAAACGTGTCGTATCACGGAAGTATTTGAAAGGAGTTTTAAATATCTCCCCTGATTGTGAGTATCAAAGCAGAAGTCCCAAGAACCACGACCTCGCGTTTTGCGGCTTCCCAGGAGGCAGCTTCATTCATAAAACTTGAAAGTCGTGGTTCGCCCCTTCTGTTGACAGAGCCCCACTAAGGGTAGACATTTTGGATAAATGGGTTGGGGACGGGGAAATAAGAGGGTGCGAAGGTTAAGACAGAGAGAAAATCGTTCAAAGAATCTTGTCTCATAGTAGGGGTAGGTCGTGGACGTCTTGAGTCACCCTCATTTTTCCTTCAGCTCCTTTCTTCACCCTCTTGAGAAAAGTCGTCGGTTGCCAATGGACGAAATTGGGGTTTGAGGGTGAAATTTCGACGTCTTCGAGAATCTGGAGTGGGTAATGGGTTTTATTTGTCCGCACCATTACCAACACCACCGATGCGATGGTTTCACTTTAGCTCTTCCTAGTTTTGTTGAAGAAAGGGGTTGGAAGAAACAGTTCCGGGGAAGAAGCGAAACCGGGACGATGATATTAATTGAGGTTTCAAGCACGGGTTTTAATTAACGTTATTAGCACCGGAATTTCAACGTCGCGGCTGGTTTGACTTCCTACGGAGGATAAATTGTTTCATTTTGTTAGCTTGATTATTGCTGTGTATTCTAAATATGTTCTACCTGGAAATTTAATATTTGTTTAAATTGGAATTGCAAATGTCATTGTAATTACAATTCATATTTTGCAAATTGTAAGTTGTAAAACGTAAGCAAATCGAGTTTAATTCGTCCATTAAATTTATTTTCGAATTGATTATATTGGAAGAGAATGTTTGGAAGAGAAATTCTGAAGCTCTTAGAAAATGCATCGCGTGTTGGGTTTAGAGAATCGTTACACATTCAGGATAGTCCCAGAGAATAATCAAGGAGCTAAGGAACCGAAGGATCCGTCAGGAGAGAGAGTTCTCTTACATCCTTTATCCAAGCTTATGTTAATTCCACACTCAACGAAAACAATTGAGAGCTAATCCCAGACAAATGACTGACGCGCATCTATGAAACTCTGGGAATAGGACCCTTAACTGCCTTCAAATTGTTCCTTCAATTTATAAATATTACGCAAAAACAGGTTTTGAGTTCGCTATTTAGGTTTCACTATTCATTTATTGATTTTCATGGGTTAAAATTTGCAGAGTTAGTTTCAATTGAAACATGTTGAACAGTTCTATTTCTAAACCTATTATCGCGAGTTGTTGGTTCCGAGCACTTGAGAAACACAATATTGATAATATACTGAATCGACATTACGCATATCATCAAAATTCACCCTACCGAGTGTTACCCATCCAAAGGGGTTAGATTAATGCAATCCTAGTCAGTTCTAAGCTCTTTAACGAGATGGATCATTTAGTCTGTATAGTTTAGAAGTTCAAGTAGATGATATATTCCCTGATTTCTGGGATAACATATCCCATACTATCCCATACTACTCAGTCAACTTGTCTCCAATCTAAGCCCCTTTCTTATTTAAATTAATTACAAAATTCACATAATAATAAATTATTTTGCCATTATTTCTAAACTGCTTCAGTAACATAAAATTGAGTGCAATCAATTTGTCGACTATCTACTCCCTAGGGCTCTTTAAATCCAATTTTGAATTGTGCAAAAGAAAAATTTTATTGTGACGAGCTCTCGCGTACATGACAGAGCCATTCGGAGAATAATTAATTTGACATCAAACTATAATCGAGCAGTTGTTACTTGTTCGAGGCAAAATTGAAATTAATTAATTGCCCCTCCAGCGCGCTCTTCTCTATACATAGGTATCGAGAGGCGAGCGATAATAGGCATAAATCAGTTGGAAAACGTTGACTATTTCGTTCGTCTGTCTAAAAAATATTTTGTAACGTATTCAAGAAACAAAAGAATAAAAGAATTTAATTTAAAAGTTTCTCAATTATTTTAGGTCTGCACTTAAAACATATAAAAGTGGCAATTCAAGCATTGGCCAGACTTCACTAGCTAGGAATAGCTCTAGAATATAAACATCCAAAGTACTTAAAAAATTATTCAAAAGTTTCCTCCTGGCATCTGAATATGCTTTGAGATGTGAGAATGTTATTTCAGAACCTACTGATTCACATTTTGCCTTTTAGTACAAGTAGAAAGCAGGCTTTCAGGGATAATATTTCCTGAAATTTCAATGTCGCTCGTGAGATATCAACATGAAGGTTCGAATAATAACGGCAAGTGTCGACCGTGGCCACAGGGTGGTTCGCCACGCGAAATCCTCATCCCCGGGGCTTCCCCTCGTTTACGAAGCGAGTCACGCCACCCTCGAGTCCGACTACCCTGTCTGTCTGCCTTTTCACCTACTGCTGTACTCGGTAGGTACACGACTGTGGGTAAGGTTGGGTGGTAGGTAGTACGTGTAGGTACACGAGTATCACCCACGGTGCCAGCCGCCGAGGAACCATTAAAAGTCTGGCTCCCCTTCCCCACACCCTCCAACAAACCCTTTACACCCTTTCTCCTCCCTCCTTGGAGGTTGTGTTGATTTTTAAATGTATCGGATATGTTGCATGCGCCTTGTGATCGAACTCTCTGTTTCCCTCTCATTTTACACTTTCTCATTCTCCTGACATTTTCCTGGCTTTGAACAAGGTGGCTCCGTTTCCAGCCATCGTGTGACGAATGGAAAGCGACGATAAATCGACAAGATACATGCTACGTTGTTGGAATCATGTCAACAAAGAAGAGAGTGATGTCTATGTAGTGTAACGTGTGTGGTGTACACTGAAGCTCAATATTAGGAAACTAAATGGGGATCTTATAAACAGAGAGTAGGAAACTGTGCTTCTGGTAAGGAAGCAATTAAAGTCGCACTTTAGTGAACGAAAGCATACAAAGAAATTTTGTGTAAGTATAAAGACTTCGTGTACTCGTGTACTTCGATTGGAGAATAATTTTCACCGAAAATGACTGTTCAGAAAAATCGAGAATAGCTCACTCTAATTTTGAAACAATGGAAGCGAAACTTATTATATAACCCAGATTATTTGCATGGTAGTGCTGGTTTTGTTTCGTCCGGCGTTTCATTTTCACGCTCGTTGACTGCAAGAGCGAAAGGGCGACTAGAGGAAAGAGAGAGAATGAGGAAATGAGAGGGGTAACTGGGGGAGGTTTGGGGTGTAACTATGGATGTAGTATATGAGGAGAGAGGAGTGTGGGTGGAATTGCGGTGAACCTCTGCGTGTACCTCCCTCGGCCACGTACATTTTGCGTGGCAACGCCAGTTTTTTCGCGACATTATTCTCGCTTAACAGGCTTTTTAGCATAATATCCGAAGCTGCCCTTAAATCGTCCACTGGCTTGGTACCAAAGGTCGCCTCCTCGATACATTACCGACAGTAATTTGGTTAGCAGAGTTTCCGGAGATAACCGCGTTTACGAACTTTCGGCACGTCGACAGAATTGATAATATAGGAACGCGTGATATTAACTTTAACGACGGTGAAAAATAAATTTTCCTCTGAGGATATGTATTTTGCAGTCCTAAACCGGATGCGGGAGAGAACGATTCTCCGCTTCTCAACTTATTACGGATGAATAGGGCGAAAAAAGTTCACTCACGCGAGGCACCTGTTTTGTTTTCCTGAAATACAATTTGGGGAAGTATATGTAATTATGGTTCAGGAAGGAAAGTTATTTTAGTGAAGAGGGAACAAGTTTTGGCAAAAAGTCCTTACAATCATTTTTTTTTTGGTTTTCTTTTCAGGTAAGAGCTTCACGCTGACGATAACAGTATCAACGACACCTCCTCAAGTCGCTACCTATACGAAGGCCATAAAGGTGACTGTCGATGGGCCTCGTGAGCCTCGATCCAAGACCAGTGAGTATCACTGTAAGCATTGTTATATCTCCTTATCAATTTTATCCATAAATGTATGTTCTTCGTAGTTAGCAGTGTTTTGAAGAAAAACTAAAAATAGCATGAGTCCTAGACTTAGAATATCTGTTTAAATAGAATAGCAAGCAATCTGCTACATAAGATGATTCTAGACGTGATATGTTCGTGGACATTCGTATATGGTACTAAGAAACAATTCTCATAATACCATTGCAAGTTAGAATAGCTCTTGTGCGGTTCCCCTTGGTCGGCGTTGCCTACTATCCAAGTTCGCACAATTACCATTATTTATAACCATGGTGAGAACCTAGCATTGATAAAGGGCTGCGGCGTGGCTGCGGAGATATTGTTGTAGCTACCGCCTACAAACTTTACAGCATCTTGGGGTCTCCTTAGCTATGACCCTGCCGAGACATACAATTACCGGTACTCTGTTATTTCCCTAACATTGGAGAATAAGTCACGAGTTACGTGGAACTAAGCATTGCTAAGCGTCATCGAGTAATTCACAATTCAAGGCACATATTCCCAACTTGTCTAAAGTACAACCAGTGGCGTAACCAGCTTCAAGTTTCGAGAATTCTTTGTAGGGCTTGTATATAAGATGATCTTTAAACAAAATTTAAAAATCATGTGCCTGTCTTTTGAAATATAAAGCTGGTCGGTTCCTTGCAAACTTTTAAAATAAAAAGCGATTTAAGTCCCAAAAATAACTCACTAGTTATTTTGGGTTCATTCCCTGTGCAGCCTGACCACATCCGTTGCCATCTGCAGACCACCCAACATCCGCAACGATTCCCTCATAAAAATTTTAACATTGCATCTTATTGCACAGTAATTTGATTCTCCATTTGCATTCTATTTATAAATTGTTTTATTTAAATACACGAATTATATGATTTGTAGTAAGTTTTTGAATAATTTAATATTACATTATAAACGAGGCATACGCTCCACTTCCGCATGGAAGCTTGTACTAAAGGGTGTTAGAAATAAACGACCTCGAGAAGCGGTACGTTGGATCTTTAGTTAAAACAAACCATTGGCCCAAAATGGTGTAACGATGCTCGGCACTAAAATTTCAAGGGAGTCAAGGCAAGATGAAAGGGTAGCGGCTTTTGGGTGGGCTAAAAGTGTTTCTTTGACACGGATACCAAAAGAGAATGGCACCTTTGCTTTTCTCATTTCCCCTATCATCTCTTCAGTGAAGAGTTTATTTATTCTAGAAATTCAAATGATTAAGCCACGTTTAATTACACACATATCATTATTTAAAAATAGAACTTTTAAATAAATTAATCAATTATTTTCGTTCACCCTTTATGGTCACCATGGTCACTCTGGTTAAATTTGACTCGGACAAGCTTTTCAAAGTTGCGACGACCACAGAGAGTATAAAAGCTTGTATTGTGGATCCATGTAGTAGTTTCACACTTCTATTAAAAAACATTTTTTCATATAGTCTTTACGGATTTTTATTGAAAAAATAATTTATAAAATGTTCCTAATTAATAAACACATTCAATTCTATTGAATTGATCTCGTCATTTCAAAGCAATGTTTTACTTTCACTCAGTACTGCTTCAAAGATTTTAATGCGTTCTTGTGGAGAACGATTCAATTAGTAAGCCAAACTTGAAATTAGAGTACTCGAAAATGAAATTTCGAGATGTAGTAAAGACTTAGAGTAAGCCAATATCAGGGAGCATCCTAGGGCAGGTTCTGACGTGAAGATAGATGCGTCTTCAGCCGGCTCGCTTTTGGTCTGCCTGTGGAAGGGTTGTAATTAATTAAACAAGCAATTCATTACACATTCAACCCTCCAACTCGCCTCTGAAGGCGCCACAGAAAGGCGGCCTGCAAGGAAATTGATTGAGAAGGGTTTTAGCCCTTCGGTCGAAGGTCCTTTCGAACGATCGGACGATATACTTACCGTCCATCCATCTGCTTGAAATACCCAACATTCGGAAGCCAAAAGTTGCGTAGAAACTCTCCAAGTTTTCGACTCTAAAAAGATCGGAACCAGATAGACGAAGCATGAGATACTCGGTCTCTCTGTCTATAGAACTCTAGGTGGCAAAACGAAATGAGAAGCTGTCGTTGCCAGCTGGTTACCCACGAGAAATTCCCTGGCAGCCATTCGCCAGTAAGGGGTTGCCCAATGAAATCGATAAGAATCAGCAAGAGGACTCTAGGTTTGAGACTAGTATTTTTCTTGCAATTTGAAATTTCAACACCTGTTACTCCGCATTGATCTTACAATTAGTAAAATAAAATGAATAGAATAAACCCATCGCTTCAAATCCTCAAACTACGTGCTGATATTTCTCACGTTTTCCGATTCAGCAGTTCTTCATCATTGTATAAAGGGTCGGTAGAAGTTACAAAGCATAGTGACACCTAATGAAATACAGTCAAGAAAACCACCCCTTAGCTATGCACGCGAAGGGGTGGCGTGATGAATTCGGGTCCTGAATACTATAATTTATTAAATTTATCAAGACAGCCACGCAAGGTAGTATATATCGAGGTAATACATCTCATTGGTTAACTTGCAATCCTGTTTTTCCAGTTTTAAATTCTCAGCTTTGTTGAGGTAAGGAGTTATTCCTGAAATTTCGTCAAAATGTAGATACGCGCCAGGACAAGTGAATCGCAGGTCTAGATGTTTAACCGGATCTCGTTAGCCAGGACGTCGGTATTCCGGCATACGTCTATTATTATGTCCCCGGATCGACCGTTCCCTATTCAGCAAACTGGCGGGAATTTCGGGTTGCAGAGTTAGAATTAGGGCTTCGATTGGATTATCAGAACTCTGGCTTCAGCCTCACTGGTTGGTCTCTTGTGCCTTCTACGGCAGTATTAATTCACCCTGGGAATCGCTACGAACGAACAACGCTAACATATCGGCCATACAAGGGTGACTAGTTCTGGTCCTGGCATGCACGAGGAATTGTTTCAATCCGCCGCCTGTTGGGACGTCTTTAATTGGGTTGGTGACATTGGCATAGGGAAATAAAATTCCCTTTTTGTCTCTCGGGAAGGAAATGCCGAAGACTCTTAAAAAAGGCAGTTCCTAGTAATCTGTATAAGGTGGGCTTTCCTGAATGTGGAAATTGAAATAAACGTTTTAGGATCTTCGCTTGTAGCTAGACGCTTTGAAAATATAGTATTTGCTAAACATTGTTGTACTTTTTATTATAAGAAAATGAAATGAAAAGCTGTAGATAAGTTTAGTCTATGGCACGAAAATCGTAAGTCCAATGGACAGGCGCACGGTTGATCGCAGTGTTGTCACTTTTAGGGCAACAACAGCAGTACGCCCATGCCTTCGCCTTCGCCTCGCAGAGAGGAGGTCCTTTTTTTGCTGCGCCCTTGGTGGATCCTCTTCAGCCGCTATCAAATCCCCTCCAACCGCTATCGAATCCCCTACAACCGCGGGATCCACTCTCATCATTCAGACATGCCATGCCTGGCAATTGTCAAAGTAAGTAAATCAATCTTGGAATTATCATTTATTATTTGTGTTTTTCAATTGCAGAGATAACTCCAAGACATTTTGGACCCTGAATCTCTTATCAATGTTAGACTCTAGTTAATTTTTTGAGAAATCTAATAATGAAGACTTAAGATGTAACTTAGCAGTAGGCAAGATTACTTGTCTTTGTAAGCACCTAGAATCCTGTTCTCGTTGTTAGTGAGACAACTAAAGCTGCTTTCGTGCTTTCGTCGAATTGGAGTATCCGAGAATGCCTCCGACGCTGCTTTCGCTTTTAGTAGCTAAAGGGGTAGCGCAGAGATAGGCCTCAGAGCTAGCTTCGCCGTTCCAGAGGCGGAAACCGCAAGCCTGTTCAAAGCTAGATTAAATATTATATTAAAGGGGTTGCCACGAACTCGGACGGGGCTTGGCGAGCTTGCGAACCCTCACTCGTACCCACCTACATACATTATTATTAGATATGAATTTCTGCACTGCACCTCCAGATTCGAGGAATACTTTTCAACCTTCAACCAGTCACGTGTAATTTAGCCTCTGAGCCAAAAGTACTCCCCTGGGGTAGATTCACGAAACAAAGCTTCAAATCATCTCCATCAAAATAATTAGAATACTTCTGAACATTCAAAATTATTTCTGTTTCGTTTGTGAGTATTGCGAAACTAAAACAGTTTTGAGTAAACAGTTTAATCCCTGGATAATGATTTCGAATTATCAGAGATGAATGTGAAGCTAAATTGATTGGCGAGCCTTCGGGCATTTTCCAATATTGCACCGAAATGTTGCCAACCACCTCTAATATTTTCTTTATTATTAGTTTTTTTCTTGATGGTTGGAAATGTCCGATATTCGACGGATCTCCTAATTATTTTTATTAGCAAGTAGTTCCTTCAGACTTTTTTTGAATCCTCTATGTATCTTTTTCATTGGAATTCAACCATATCCACCCTTGTATATAATTAAATATTATATATTTGAAATGTTGTACAGAAAAATGATTCGCGGACCTTATCTTGGATCGTTAGGAATTTGGTAGTAGTTTGAAGCTGTATGGATGCAGTAATATTAGGGTTAGGTGGGCCACGATGGATCAGTGGCGTTTGTCGAAGCAAGCTCAGTTATTTGAGTTGGCCGTAGCCACTGAGAGATGACCGATCCTTTGATCTCGTTGCCCCTCGTCGTGTCTAGCTAAACCCCTTCACCCTTCTTCCACCCTCTCCCGACAACCTATCGCAGCCAGCCATATTCTGTAAAAAAAAAGAAAAATTACGAACCTGTCGATATGAATTCGAGTGTAAGTCCCTCTTCTATTTCGCTTTATCAAAGTCCAAAATATGCATAAAAACTGCGGTCTCCTCTCTCGTCCAATTGTGTTTTTCTACACTTGACAAGAGATTGATGGTTCATCATTTTATGACAGGAAAGATGGAAAAGAATGATGTAAAATAGACACGTTTTCAGATACTTTTGCGAATTCAATCAATTATATTCTTTGCTCTTATTATGGACATTCTTTAAATGTTTTTTTTATCCTTTTTATACTGTCGTTTTTAAGAAGATGCTACCCAATCTCTCCTTCAATAAATTTAGACATGCCGCAATTTGGATTGACGGCAAGCAACTCCTGGGGATATGGAAGCACGGCTGGATATGCGGGATACCTTCCTGGACCTTTATCGTCTTGTGCATCGCAAACGCCATTTCCACCGCCACCGCCCCCACCTCCACCCCCACCTCCGCCGACGTCGTCATTGGCATCTTTCGCTGGTTCTGTTTCCATGACCACTCCAGCCGCTCCAGATTCTACAGCGGGTGCAACTGTGGCTTCCGGTACCACTGGTACCACTCCTCAGCAAGATGCTTTTTCCACTGTCTCTTCTTGTAAGTCAAGATTTACTTATATCAATCAATTGATCTAGATCGGGTCGTTTAGAGGGGACCAGATTTGGTTGCTTTCGTTTCTTCTAAAATTGTCTCGAATTTTAATATGTCTTCAGTAGTGCCAGACACAACAACTCCAGGCCAAGCAGATCCTCTAGATCCACTCAGCACCCTGATGGGATCCACAGCCACCCAGAGGTACCAGGAATACGTCTCCCCTCGGTCTCTCTCAACAGACTCCAGCACAACCGAAAGTCCTGTTCATGAAGAGCAAGGATTCGGCCAAAATTATGGAAATTACTTTCCAACTCCCAGTGTTCTACCCAGCATCCTCTATTCTCAACTTTACGGTAATCAATTTCAAAATTCGGAGAGTCCTGAGCAAAGAGCTGTGGCTGATAGTTGCAGTGTTCGTCAAGAAGAAGTCAGGCCTGACAACAACGTCTGGAGACCTTACTGAAAAAAAAGTAACAGAAGTCACTCTTTCGGGCTTCAATCTTTATATCCGGTACTTTGAGTACTATATTTTCCAAGACTGTGAAAGACATTTCGAAGACTTAAAAAGACTTGTGGAGAACTTGAAGAAAGTTCTCGAAAGAATTTATTCATTCGAACTGTGGGCATTAACCGGATTCGACGCTAAAGTGAATCTGACTGGTTCAAAATAGTACATACTGGTTGAGACGTGAAATTTGATTAGTTTTTGGTCGTAATTTGAAACTTCTGGTTGTGTATCGTCGTCAACGAATGATTCGAGTTCAGTTCCACAGGTATTTATTTCGTATGACAGAAATTGAGAGAATTGTATATAATTGTAAATAGCTGATAGAATATTGTCGTCCCATCGAACCATAATCGCAATTAAGACCGAGAGATTGACTATTTCTTTAATTATGTTTCATAGTATATTACATATAATTATGTACGTTGCCATTGAGGGTCTGTGCAATAATTTACTGAGTTCTCATCTAAAAAAAAGTGTTCATCTCGTTAGGCCTTCAGTGAAAGCTAAACATCGACATTAAATTCGAAGGAGTGAGTCTTAAATAATCTTCTTCAAAGTTGCGAATACATTTTTTAAGTATGTAGTTTCGGATGAATTCCGTTAGATTCAACGAAAAAATTGACGAATATATAAATTGACCCTGAAGTTTATTTCATGGGATTTCTACATCGAAATTTTGATCGAATAGAGTGATATGAAAGATTTTGTTGAAAATTGTATGAACGTTGTTCTTCATGCAGCTTAAGTTCCTTTATTATTTACGATACACATATCTACCGACTATTGTTATCGTAGTTTTTGACTGAGTCGAATAAAGTGTATTTCAAAATATAAATTGTGTGTATTTATTTTGTGTATATACTGTATATATCCATTGTGTGTTATATTTTGTATCCTTGTTTTGAAGATAACCTAATAAGAATTTTTTTTTTATTTCTTGGATCTTGCTTCATCGTTTGTCATTAGAAATTCAAAACCTACCCTTGAGCAGGTCGTACCTAATTGCCTTTCCATTTTCACCCTCGTTTTCACAGGCATATGTTCGCACTACCAAGTTACACGACTAACAGGACGAATCTCTACAAAGGATTCACCAACGAGAGATCCTAAAGGATCCCCACTGACGGAACTGCATGCAAATTCGTGAAAGATTTAATTAAACCTACTGGATGAACTTTCTGCTTCATGTTATCTCTCGCCAGGAAGTTATGGAAGAGGTAGGGTCAAATGTACCAAAAGGAGAAGGAACCATCAGGTAGTCTAACTGAATTTTTTCCAGAAATATAAACAACAGTGCTTTTGGCTATAAAAGTACAAAAAATTAATTTCGCCTCAATATCCTCAAAGAGTAAATGCAATGTTTCAAGTTTGCAATTTGGTGAACGCGACAGGAATGTGTCCGTTAAGGGATATTTTTTTTTCCGTGAAGTAATTTAATTTCGAAAGGTCCAAGAATGTGAAACACTGATTTTTTTATGAAACATGGAGGGAGGTTTATTATGTGTTGGTTTTAGAAGAAGAGACGTTCATCCTGATGGACGTTCGGTGATCATCAGTGGGTGGAGTCACGTTTATCCGCGGTGCTGGCATAATGGAGTAGAGTGGAGTAGAGTGGAGTAGAGTATGGATAATGGAGTATAGAGAATAGTGTGTACTGTGTAGCGAATGACGGTATGGTTTCGCGAAGTGGATAGAGAAAGAGAGAAAGAGAGAAAGAGA
>JAUESI010000003.1:12230689-12268560 GCA_032275145.1 Synergus laeviventris | reverse complement strand
AGAGAAAGAGAGAAAGAGAGAAAGAGATAGACAGAGAGCAGGCCAAACTGGGCATGGCTCGTTGGCTCGAGCAGTTGGCCATACCGATTTATCGTTCTGCCATCTGCACTACCGATTCTCGGTAAATTCCCGTGCCGCCCTGCACTTGGTCGCGATTTTTCAACCCCCAAATACCAGCCGCTTCGTAATGATAATTACATGTTGGTACTGAATGACCGTGCCGAATCATTAAGCAGATAATGAGATGCCAGCCATCACACAAAAATCGACAAGTCAAACAACCAGTCATGTTATTTTCCACTATAGCGTTTTAGTTTTATTTACTTTCGAGATGCGAAAAGTATACAATAAACTATTAAAAATCATCAACAGAAGTGAAACCCATAATCCGTTAACGCGTAAAATTTCTATAAAATTCTGTAATTCAGATAGTAAATCGATGGTTTGCGCATTATGGCAACGTGGCGTCAGTTGGTAATGAGATTAGCGTCGATAACGCGAGAGCTAAAAAAAGGATGAAAAAAATCGAAAAATGTCCCAGAGCCCTACATATTGAGAGTTCGTAAACGAGCTTGGTTTCGCTCGTATACACACCTTTAGTTTTACGCATAGAACGCACGTGGTCTTCTCGTTAGGGAATGCGGTGGGTGAAGAGGGGTTGGGGTGGGGAGAATGGCCGGTGGTCGTTACGCGCACCGGTCACTGCCACCCCCGTGGCTATCGCCGACGACCCTATGCAAAATCACCCTTTGTCGCGCTCGATGGGAAATTACTTTTTGTTCGACGATTACGGGGTGAATTTTCGAGCGACGGGACCCGATCATTTCCAACGAAGCCGGAAAGGACGAGAAATTATCGAAAGGGTTAATCCTCAGTATCTCTAACTACATCGACTCTCCTCGTTCTCGAAAATCGAAAACGATTTCACTCCTTCTAATTATTCTACAGAAGCCAAAAAGCTAAATTAAGTAGTGCAAGTCAGCGAAGATCAAGTAGAATAAGTCAGTATCACTCAGCCTAAAATGGATGGGGAATATCTCGAACTAGGTTTAAGTAATAAATAATTAATATAAAGTAGTACAAGTCGATTGAAATCAGACATTTAAACTCAACTGCAATATTTAGACTGAGAATTGTAAGGTTTATTTTATAATGAATTTGAATCTTCTGGTTTAGATTTATTATGTGTTAAGCAATTTAGAGATACTTTTGAAACTAGAGCAAATTCTTAGACTTTAGACGAATCGGAGAGCTTAAGACTCGTATACAATAGGTGCTGAATTTCTGAGAGATCGTACGAGACATGACTGGAAACAGAAATAAGTGAGACTTGACGAAGTGCGCCCAAGGGGCCTCAGTCCTTGATTACCAAGATCTTCATCTACATGCTAAACATTGCTCCTCCGTTCTGTCTTGAATACTCTTGTACTTACGTATGTATCTAGATCTACGGTCGGCATACTGAGCCTCCTCGAACCAGCCTTCTCCAGACTCCCACGGCATTCTACGAACTCCAACCCCACCCACCACCCTTTGTCTGCCCTCGCCCCTCTGTCGTCGGAAAATACATTCTCATTCCATCCATGTGATGTTTGCTTAGATTAAATTAACCGACCGTGTGCCTCCTTTTGTTTCCCATCCCATCAAGGGATGTACCACCCCCTGCAAAACGCCCATAAAAAAGTATTGAAGAAATAAAAGTAATATTTCCTTAGAATATTTTATTACACATTACAACTATTATATATAATTATTAAAATATATAAGTATACAAAAGTCTTATTACTGGAATTTTAAAGGAACAGCATTTTTCAAGCAGTAAAATCGAATATAGATTAATTTTTCAGAAACGATCAAATCATAGGATTTTTTAAGAAAGTTGGTGAACGTGAGATTGCAGAAACTACCATTGACTCTGGTATATTAAAGCAAATCAGAGTATATGGTAAATGGTATACGTGAGTTTTGCATTAATTTCAAAAAGATTGTTGTTAGTATTTTTAACTGCAAAGTCGAAAGTTAATGCTGATATTAAAACATAATAAAGATTATTAGGTGTGTTTTAATTTGAAAAAAAATTAATGATGATATAATCATACTAAAACGACAGTGCTCTGTGAAAATTAAGTGATATATATTTCTACAAGCTGATAAAAAGTAATGGCTGCAAGAAAAAGTTTAAAGATAAGATAATAGGAAAGTCGAGGAAGAGTCTTGATTGTGTAAAAGTCAGACAGTCTTCAGTGTATTTCCGACGATTCTGATGCTCTGATAAATAAGATAAATTTTGTGTTCAACAACTGGAAATATTGGTAAAAAATTGATATACAATTTAAATAATATCGACTTGTGATCTATACAGGTTTGTAATAATATCTTAGACAACTTCAATATTTTCTTACATTTATTTATTTACATGATGAAATTATTGGAGATGAATTTTCAGTGATTTGTTCTAATTTTGACATTCTTTAATGCTAATGCTAATTTTGAAATGCATTTTTTCTATTCTTATATAATTGTATTCCAGTCATTTCATGCAAATCTTAAGAGAGAGAATTTATTTAAAAAATTAGTATGTTAATTCGGACACAATATGATATTTCACTTGCCTATATCAGCACGCTATTATGTATTATCGTTGACAGTTTTATCAGCAGATATATAACCTTCTTCACAATGAAGGCGAAAATTATCTAAGAAAAATATTTTGATGAAGTTTAAAACAGTAGTTTTAAAAATATATTCCTAATTTTAAATATTCTTCCAGAGAAAATCGTCATGTTATATTTTTATTTTCAGAGCATCATTTCGCATTTATTAATTAATAAATAGAAAGAAGAAATAGGATTTAAAAAACAAAGGATTGCTACGTTTTCTTTAGTCAAAAGAATATATATCTGAAAATGTCATCAATTATTGGGTTTACAAATCAAAAGAAAAATTTCAGACTTGAAGATTTAAGACGGTTGGAACAAGCTCTTCATACTGCATCATCATATATGACCAGCCAGGCCAGACATGAAGACACAGCAATTTTTATAGGAAGCACCAGATCTGGCAAAAGCTCATTGATTAACTACCTTATAGGTAATAAATTAATTGGCAAAAAAGTATCAATATGCAAACCAGTTGCTTTAATAAAAGCAGATAATTCTCCTGGACCTCAAATTGGAATCGGATCTACATCAGAAACTGCAATTCCAAGTAGATGGGATTCAAGAAAACTTTCTGGATTGGGAATTTGGGATGCACCTGGTTTTGATGATAACAGAGGAGTAGTTCAAGATATAACTAATGCATTTTATATTAACGAACTTTTCAAAAATATCAAATCAGCTAGAATTGTATTAGTTACTGATATCAATGATATCGCAAATGATAGTATAAGACCTTTCTTGTCCCTTTTAAATTCAGTTGAGCATATACTAAAAGAAAGGATGAAAGATTGTTTCTCTAGTGTGGCAGTTATATTCACTAAAGTTCCAGATTCCTTGCATGATAACAGAGTCGATAAGAAGTTTATTAATGCACTTTTAAAAGAACAGTTTTTATCATCTAGTGCTATTGACATTTCTGAACCCGCAAAAGAATTTATAAAGCATTTAATCAGAAACAACCAAAATATAGGGTTTTTTAATAAAGCTACCACTGGAGAAGTCACGGATTCTTCTATTGATGTAAGCATTACTGAAGCTATAAAAAATACAAGTGGAGTGCATGAACAAATTTTGCAACAAGTATCGCCCAGTATTTCTCAAGGATCGAAAGTTTTTTTGTTTGAAGTACGAGAGGAATTATCTTCAATGCAAGAATTTAATCAGTTGCAGAAACTTGTAGGAAATGTATTTGAAGATAAATTGATTGATTTTGAGATGATGAAGCAAGACGGTATATCGTGTGAAAAACTTGTTGAAATTAATCAAGAATTATCAATTATTAGAGATCAATTTTATAGAGTCCTCACTTCTGCGACTAGTCTTCATAACAAAATAGCTATAATTCAAATAATTGATTCTTCGATTGACAGATTCATTAGGAATAATAATTTACTACAAAAAGCTAAGTTTATGGAGTTTGTTGATCAGTTGCTAGACTTGAAAGAAAGTCGACATTTTGACTTTAATCTACAGGGAATAATTTTGACTGCATTGACCATAGTTGAGGAATTAATTATTTGGGTCAAATTACAGTTAGGCGAAATAACCAGGAAGGAAGCTGAAGATGCATTATTTAGAGCTCGAGAAAAATATCAAAAAGAGTTAAATCAGTTGAAAGATGAAGTGAAAAATGCGCAGGTGCATAATGAAAACGTTAGAAATGAATTAGGTCCTTTAGCTCGAATTGGTGCTACTATAGATGACTGTTTAGAATCGTTGAAACTTTTTTTTCCAAAGTTGAGATTTAAATTTTGAATGAATGAAGAGAAACGTTGTTAATGATTGTGCAATAAAATGTGTATACTATGATTTAATAAATTCTTTAATAATATTTTACTTCTGTCGGTGTATTTGATTCTTTTAAATATTTTGCTTCTGGCGCCACCTTTCTTAGTGGTCAGGTTTCGTACTCACCTTTTCTTAAATCGTTTCTAAGATTCTCGTAACGTCAGGGGCGCCACTTCTTTAAGAAATCAGTTCTTTTCCTTTCTTACCGACCTGTCTATACACTTTTCAAATAATACAGAAAAACAAAAATATCAGCTTTTTACTTAATATTTAAGTTAGAAATCATTTTTTGATCTTCTTAACTTATTTTTATTATCTTTTAATAATTCAAAGAGAAAATTTTATCATAATTCTAAAGTTTTCTATCATCACTTTTTGTTATATAATTGCAAATTTATTTTATAATGAATTATAAATTAAAGTGAATTAAGTTAAAACTTTTCTGCATTTCTTATTGGATTGTAAAAACAAAATCAAGAAATCAAAAAAAAATTTTTTTTTAATTTGTTGAGGGAAAAGGTCGATTACCGACCTTTGAATTCTTGGGAGTTGCGTTACCACGGGGGAGAATTTCTTAGGGTCGGAAGAGGGTGCGAGAAAGAGATTTCAAGACTTTCTTAAAGGTCTTTATAGACTTAAACGTCCGAGGGCAGCACTGGTACTCATCAAACAAAAAGTTTAAGAAATCTATTACTTTTTTAAATATAAAAAATACTTCTCAAAAGTTGAACAAGCACCTACAATATTTCTGCCTGATTATTAAAAACTTTTGTTAAAGAATAGAAATAGTATAAGACCATAAAAATTTCACTGTTGTGGGATAATTAAGAACAATTATCTTTTACATATTTTATCTCCTGGCGGAGTTCTAATTACTACTAAAAATCTGTGTTATACATCCTAATTAAAAAGAACAATCCATGCCTGTCAGAGCCAAAGAAATTCATAAATAACGTCCAATACAGGAAAACATTTCTGAATATTTTTTAAATCATTTGAAAAATATCACAAGTCGTAGCATAATTTTTTTATGGGAATCTGTTGAATGTCTCAAAGTTGAAAGTTGCATTAAATATACTTTAAAGTGGAATATTGAATAAATTCAAAAACTCGTCACTTTAATTGATTAAGTATGATTGCAGGGTGGGAAATAAAAACGTTTCATGGGAGTTTCATAACAATTAGGGATCATAAGGAAGGGTCTAAGTTGGGCCAGTTGGAGACACAAGTCGAAGCCGAAGCAAGAGAGATCTCAGAGAGTATCTTGGCCGGGTCTCGCCGGTAGCTAGGCAACCCCTACCACCTTAAACCACCCATTCACCCCTTTTCCCCACAGCCAACCTGCTGCCACCTTTTCCTCCTCACCTCCAACTACCGTCCCTCTTTCAAAACCCTCCTCTTCTTCCCTCAAACTTACCGCGGGAGAGCGGGTTCCCAGTCGTCCCGCAGAGGTCATGCTGGGGTACCTCAGACCCCGGGGTTGTATCTCCCTTTTGCACACCTTCTCACCCCCAACTCTCGCGCCATCATCAAGATTCTCGTGCTCATCCTCGCCAAAAATCTTTTGATCAACTATCAACCATATATCGTTTACTTTTATGAAAAAAGGACACTAAATCTTCCATATTTAATGCACCGACAAAAATAGAACAATTTCAGGAATAATATATACAAGATAAATTTGAATCCCTGAAAAGATTTTATCATGAGATGAGTCAAATAAATGGATAGATGTTTCATAAATATACGAAGATAGAGAATAGCCAAATTCTCCTATGGTCAGTGTCTATATGGACACAAATAAATATACGCCTCTGAATTTATTTTCGGGTTCTAAAATGCCTTGAAATACCCTCAATGCATTAGGGTATTTTAAAATTGAACCAGAAATATTCGATTATTCGAAACATCAGCTCAGCTTTAAGGGTTGAAAATGGAATTTTACTACTGATGAAATCATCGTACATTTAATAATTTTTTCTATATTTCGTCCAGGAAATATAAATAAGGGCGCCATGGTGTTTAAAAGTTAAGGGATGACCGACACCATTTTGTTTTGCGGTTGGATTGCGCGATGCGTAGGGGTTGATACTCGTTCTGCGCATCGTCTTGCGGTTGGTTTGCGGTCTGGGGGTGGCTAGGACCGATCATTGGCCGCGGGGGTGTCGAGGGTGGTTTTTGGGGTGTGGTGGCACCTTGCGGTTTGCGGGCTGATCTGCTACCAGGAGACAAGGGAGGGTGCAGCCCTCTTATCGACCTTCTATTGGCTGTCGCCCTCTAGTCTATACTGAAAACCACCCTTCCCTACAAGAAGTCACCTGGCTTCTTCAAAAACTCGGTCCTTTCAGGGGTCTTCTTCCCACAATTAACTTATATTTCATTGACAAATTTTTTTAAATAAATTTTCTATGTTAGTTTTATTGTACATATGTATAATATATTTGAAGGACGCCTTTTCTGGATGAGGCAGTTGTATTTGGCGCTTACTACTACCCTCTCCAAGGAAAAGCTACCTCTGGCGTTTAATTACGCGTCCCCCTAACTCAGCGAAGCTCCCTTTCATTAAGGCAATAATTTTAATAATTTTTATCTTTACGTATAATCTGCCTAATTAAAATTACGCTTTGATCGTGGAGCGCCTCTTAAGCCGCACCCTCTTCTATATCTTCAGAAATTTCATAACCGCGTAAGCTTTGTCGATGCATTAAATGAAATTACACACCCATTTTTCCTCCATTAATGAACTTCATCGCTCTGAAATTAATTTTTATACCTTGCAATTTTTGGTCTTTCAATTTCTTTTAGATTATCAAGTAGTTCTTCATTTTATATATTCATGCATCTTATTTTTGTTTTTTGTTTTTAATGCAGAAACACCTTATTAGAGTACAAGAACTATTTCTATTGTAACAGAAGCTAATCTAAGATATGCGGAGCCCAATTCAAATTCTTCATTGAATCCTTGATGCAAAACCTGAAAAAGAAGCAGATGTCTTATTGGCATTCGTCTAACGTTACTCATACCAAAGGCACTTTTGAAAAGTTTGCAGCTTTCCTTTTTCTGTCTCTCTCGCTTTTTTCCGCTCCCTATCGTTTTCTCTGTCTTTCATCGCTCGTGCTCTTTTCGCAGACTGTCCGTCCGCGCAAAGAGAAACCCGTAAGGGTGGGAACGGGATAAAGGGGATGAGTTTCGGCGGAGTCAGGGAAAAGCTCGTATTCAAATGTTGATGAAATTGACCAGACGAGCTTTGATCTGGCCTCTTCAAATATTCGCCAAGAGATTGAAGTGAACATCTGAGAAGAGCGAGAATTATCTTTCTCCTTTTCTGAAGAGGAAACACACGTTGAAATGATGCTTTCCTGTACCTGGCCGCGCGCGCACCTGTAAGACCTCAAAGATCAATTAGGAAGCTGTGCTTTTATACAAAATTCGAATAAGAATATACCTAAATAGCTTCCATTCCCTTTGCTCCTTCTCAAAGACTCTTGCAATCCTTTCCCAAAAAGAAAACGCAGTCTAATACTACATTTCTTCCCTGAGTATATATCAAGGAAATGGTTAGAAAAAATATTTTTTTAGGTCGCTCCTGAAAGATTTCTTAATGTTTCATGGAAAATTCTTTCATTGAAATTTGTGTTTGATAATGTAAGACTCTTAGTTTATCCAATTTTGGCTCCACTCTAAGAAGAGTATATTTTTAATCACAGCTTTGCATCAAAAGCGAGAACAGGGAAACACCGGAGGGCCCCTTCCTTTTTTGGCGTTTAATATTTAAAAAGCGCATCTGAAATATGTCGATTCTGAAGCATAAATACTGGGGTAGTCTCTCGTCTCTCTTCTCCCTCCATTTCTTTCTTTCTCTATCTTCTCTCAGGACTCTTGAGAGTCTCGAATGATTTATTCGTCACGTTACTTCCTGCGATGCGAGGTTTACCGTTGGGAGAATTTGCATTCTCCTCAGCTCAGAATCAGTACGAGTACCTTTTCCTGTCGACGAGGACCTGAAAAACGATTGCTGATATTCAAATGAGCTGAGACAAAAATACGAGATAGTAATCCAATCAGAGAGAAAAAAAGGGGATTCCAAAGGTTTGGATTTGAAAAGTATAACGCTTAATTTTTTATGTTTAAATCAAATAAAAATTAATAAGAATGACTTCTAGGTGACACTTCCTTCAAAGTTAGGCGTAACATTTAAACCACTTTTTTTCACCCTTCAATGGTTATAGATCCTCCATGATAATGTACACACATGAAACGAAACCTTCTCCCCTGACAACACCTTCCAAGAACCCCTTAAACGTGAATTTGATATTCGTAAATCTGTCGGCCGGTTTCCATAAATCAAAACTACCCTCGCTCCTTACACCACGCAGTTGAAGGGTCAGGAAAACCCACCCCCTCTGAGCAAAGTCTGCAACATCCGCTCGACATCTTCTCTCTTAAAAATTGATTTCCACCCCACCAAATGTCGTCTTTTTCAAGGGCTCCACGACTCTTTATAATATAAACACTCGAAAGATTGCTTTGTCGGTCACAAAACTAGACACCCTGGGGATGCAATTGTTAATTTATCTCTCAATTTCTCTACATATTTTAAAATAATTCTACTTTAATATTCTTATTAACAAATAAATTTAGTATGGGGTTAAGATAAATTAAATTTCGTACCTCCAGAGCAGTGATTGAACTACACACAGCATCGGTAGAAAAGCGGCCGAGAATCTGAATTAATTTCAGATTCAATATGAATTTCTCTGGCGTATTAAATTAGTAAGGATGACCAATAATAAAAGGGTGAAATACATAACGGAATGTGGGAAGGTTGGGAGTTTTGAGCAAATACGAACAAGTTGCTGTGACCCGCGGCTGGAAGCGATGCCCGGAATTCTTGGCGGGAGTCATGGCACCCTTAATTAAAAATCCAACAACCCTCAAAAACGAGCCAACCCACCATCCAGGATTAAGGGTGGTGGACCAGCCGGTCGTACGTCGACGTAGACCGCATTCTTTCGTTTAATTCCCGCGAATTTATAGGAGAGCATGGCGACCAGCACTACTGCCTGTTTTGTCTGGAAACGACTCTGGAAAAAGAATTACTTACCGGTAATTGGATTCGTCGAACGACACCCAACTAACAAGATTCTTTCGCCTTCCGCTTTCGTATTAGGTTTCAAATGTGCAACAATTTCAATTCACTTTTTATTATTTCTTTACAGTGCCACTTTGATTTATTTTATATTTTTTATATTTTTTAAATAAAATAAAATAAATGGCATTGCAAAGAATCTATGTTTGTTTTCCTTAAGAAATGGAAGAAGGGGAGAAAGGTGAAGATTAGCAAAGTTCGAAAGGTTCGTCATTTCTATTAAAGTTAAGAGTAAAGAAATACGGGGGTGGAAAGCGTTTTACGGAAGGAAAGCTGTCATGACTGCTCCTTGGGACGAGGGTAACCGAGCAGCAGTAAAGACCGAAGGAGCTAAGACCGGGTCGAAATAATTAAACCGGCGCAAGTTTTTACGACAAGGTGTTCATTACCGTGGGTAATTAAGACGCCCCTTAACTAGACCTGCTATCCACCCCCGGGGGCGGTAAACCAACTTCTCAGTCGGTGTCGGAGGGACCGTACCGAGAGTGGTGATGGGAAGGGTCGAAGAGAAAAGTTTTTATAAGCAGACTGCCTGTTATTGGTGATTATGGCAGCAAAGGGACTCAGTCTCCAGATACCTGGACTCTGCAGTCGTTTTAATTGGCTCCTCGTTAATACCTCCTTAGGGTAAATCTTCACAAACAAACTTCACTTGTTTGCCATTTTTCCAAAGATACCTTCTTTCAATTTCCCAATAAAACAAAAGGATTCATGGAATTTTTTTAAAATGTCTTTCAAGTAGTACATTCTTCTGTATTATTATAATTATATTATCTAGAACTAACTGTAGGATAGACAACTAACTTTCTGGACCCCCTATTGTCAACAGAAGCGAAGCGACGGCATTATCGAAGATCCAAATATAATAATAGCTAAGTCCTTGCTAAGCCAGGACCTTCAACTACCATTACCTCAACCCTGATCTTGCATTAATATAAGTGGACCTTGATAGATATGGCTTACAAGTGCTTCAAAATCTAATCAAATAATTATTCACGTAGGATTGACAATATTGTTAGAATCTTGTCTAATCGAAAGGATTTCTACTTTCATACACACATATTATGCTGTTAATCGAGTTTACAGAATGACATAGATCACGGATTTCAGAGACCTTATGAATCACATCCCAGAAAATTCGTTAGATGAACGACCAAAAGTGTCGACGCCCCCCCGCCAATTCCGTTGATCAGGGAGAGCGAGAAAGAGAAGAAAAGTTGCAATTTTATGAAGAATGGCGACACTCAATCACGCCAAGACAACCGCCTGGGAGGCGGCGTCCGAAACAATGCGAAACAAACGGCCCCCGGGGGCGGATATTAGTTTTTCGATTTCTCGAACTTCATCCCTCGTCTCTCTCTTCTCCATCCACATTTCCCCTCTTCAGCAACCTTCTCGCGTATTTTTCTCAGCCATATTTTCAGTTAGCGCATTTATCATTTTTAAACGACCCGAGGAATCGAGCTCACGTACTTTTGTGCGGCTTTGATTCACGAGTCTTGATGCAAAAAGCCTTCGATTTCAGCCTTTCTCGCCCTCCCAACTCCCACACTCAGGAGACAAGGGACAGTGCCTGGAATTGTCCAGCGACTCGAAACCTCCGAGTATCAGTGGATGGGTCATAATTTCTCCGAGGTAGACTTTTCCGTGGTATTGGAACTCGGACTGACCCTCCCCCCAACCCCCTTACACTAGAATCTACTCTGTACTACATCATCCTCTTGTTCCACAATCCCATGCCACTTCTACCTCAAAAAACTCTTTGCACTCGCCTCGCGTGCACTTTGGCTTATTAAGGGCTGATTCCCTTTTGACCATTCCACCACTTTTCACCATCCCCTCTCTCGGGGACTCCAGTAGTGTTTCGCAACCGCCGTACATCATTGGCCCTGCTGATGCTGAGAAATGATTTATGTTCTCGGAAACGTACGGCTTCGGTTTTCCAAACTCGCCCCTTGTCTTGCAGCATGCGACCAATCTTCTCAAGTATTGAGGACGTTGTTATTTTTCGAGAGAAGGAAGAATTATGATCTTAAGAAATAACTGGATGGTGGTTTATGGGCTTTTGTTGAGGGAGATTCTACTTAAAATGTTATTAAGGGATCTTATTAAATGTTATTGATTACTTTATTGAGAAGGGTTTCACTTAAAATTGACCTACACTACTTTTTTAAACATATCGATTTAAATATCACCCTATGTGCGAGAAGATACAATCCGAAGTACAACCGGTGTCAATATGAATTCACAGAAGGGTGCAAAGGCGAGATTACCAATCCCCAAGAGACTTCGCGAAGTGCCCTTAATAACTACAAAGAGCCCTAAGATCCAGGAGTACCGGGTGGATTAGCAACCTGGTGTTTCAAAGTATCGAAACCTAACACTTACAAACCCACGATTAGGTTGCGATAATTCGACTGGTATAGTATAGGCTAATGGCTCTGCAGAGACTCCTGGGTTTCGGGCAGACCGGAATTAGTGTTTACTATTTGGCTTACCGAGAATCGGTGTTACTACTGTCGAATCTACTTCGATTCTCTATCCACTAATCAACTGCAATCATAAAATCAACAAATTGTCTTCTCTCTCTCTCTTTCTCTCTCGTCGATAACAAAGTAAATGAAAAAGATAAAAATAAATTGCCTAGAAAAGGTGTCGTAAACCAGAAGGTTGAAAACAATAAATCCTAAATGTAGAGTGTTTTAACAAGAAAGTAAACCAGTACGTGGAGTAGCAAATGCCCTCGTTATTTTGTTACTTTATGTAAATTGCAGTGCCTATCGTACGGAAGCTAATGACAATTTAAATGCATAGGATTAAAGTTCCGACGAGAGTACGCCAGCATACTTCCGTTTTACACGGTAGTCGAATGCCGAATAACACCCCCGATCGTCCTAACGTGCCTCGTTTCATCCCCTATGGGTTACCACCGATTCGACTAACTAGACGCTACCTACCCTCTACTAACCGCGGAGGTTAGCCAACGAAAAAAACTACCGCGGTCCCATTTACTGAATAATCAGTCCTTTTCAAAACGCTTTTACATCCCTCGACCTTCGAACGCAACGTAAATCACTTTCAACTTCTCACTATATTCATCTTATTTAAAATCACTTAACATTATTCACAATTCCTTAAAATTTTATTCCTGTAATCAAAGTCGAGGGGGGAGGTGTCACGATCTAGTGTCAATTGTTATAATTCTATGATTTTTTATAACTGCAAGTAGGTGTACAATAGATCGATTGAGTTATAAACCCCATATAACATGTTTCAGCAAAGTCGAAAAATTACTGTTTATATTATTATATTTTAACTGGCTTTTAGAACGAAAAAATGTTTTTATAAGAAGATAATAAGACATTCCAATTATAGATGTAGCATTCGAGTAGGGAGTTAATAAGCGGCGATCATTACTTAGTTAGTCACTGATTGATTCGATAATTCGATAAGTCGATACCTCAAATATCTGAACTGGCTTGGTGAAACACATACTTGTATGTAAACAGGTGTTCCCCAGTACAATTAGGAGCGTATGCGTTGTCTATGTCGCAAATGGAGCGGGGTAGGGTGAGTATCGGTATTCGGTTAATTATACCCTCCCCCCACTCCACATGAATTCTTGACACGGGGGGTGTTGCAACTCCCGTGCCGAGCGGGCCTGTCATATCGCCAGAAGCAATGCTACCAACCTCACACCATTTCCCTATCTGCATACTACACCACTGTAGGTTTCGATTGTTACCTTCATACCTGCAAATAATTCTCTCACATGAAATCAGGTGTATATTTGCATAGAAAATCGACTGAATTCTTCAGGAATATTTGAATGCTTGAATTCGAGGGGGAGGTGTCACTTTGCAATGTCAATTGTTATAAATCTGTGATTTTAGGGGAAAAAAATAATATGCAAAAGTCTCTTCAAGAGCAAAATTGTCAGAACAAACATACCAATTCTGAGAAATAAGAATAAAGAGTTTGGTGTAGGAACTCAATCTTGTTTCACATTATGACCTTTCGTCATTGTTTCCCATCCCGCCTCCAATCTAAATAGAAAGCCGGCCAAATAAGCAGCCGCGGGGGTTTGGAAGTAGCAGATTGCCTCGACTTTAATCATTCCGATTTTGAGAGAGTCAAGTTGTGTAGTCTGATCCTAACGTCGTCGCAGAAGATGGTCTTGTGAAAAATATCGCTCGTTTCATGGGGAATCGACGCTGGGGGCTGTTATATGGATGGGGGTTGTATTTAATTAAACCCCCAGGGGCTGCTTGATCGAGCATCAATACATAGCGGCTCTCAACTCTCTTCATTCCATAATGCTTTAAAACATCTCTCATGCAAGTGGAAAATAATTGTATCAGTCCAAAACCAATTTGACAAATCACCTCTATCTACCATTAAAGGTTTTAGGACAAAACTCTTTTCAAATTATTTAATTTATTTAATCATCATTATTAAAGAATAATTTTCTGATTATCATTTGTTAAATAAACGAAGCTCTGATATCTTTTCCTGAAAATTCACAATTTGATTTAAAAATATTACATTGTTGTGTTTTGTATGCTAATGAGAGATATGCTAATAAGAATGAGAACCTAGTGCCAGAATCTCTGTCGGCGGGATGTATGGAGGTTTGCGAAGCCTTATTAGCGATTTGGGGGAGCTACGCTTTTTCCCATCCTCTCCGTATATTGGTCTGAGTCGATCCTGGGAATTAAAAAACGTTAAATTCGCTTACACTGCCGGTCCCTTAGCTTTTCATCTCTCTATGTTCCCCTCTCTCACGACCAATCGACTCTGGGAATTTCCTCGAATTATAAACTAAGAAATACACATAAAGCAGGGGTTCAAAAAAGGGAGGGGAAAATGATTATCTAATTTCTGTCTATATTTCTATAAATATAATATAAATTGAAAATTCTTTTCTTTCATCAACCTATCTCGAAGAATCGTAGTTTGGAGATGAAAACAAAACCGAGACTCGCGTTGCGAATTGAGGAAGTACAAAGTGAGATTGCTAGAAGAAATGTCGGGTAATGCAAGGTGTGCGATTAAAAATTCCGTCTGCACGGAAGCAGCCTCCAACTCTTATGCAACCCTCGGTGTAACATCTGCCTTTCCGCAAAAAAAAGCAAAAGGAAAAAAATGGAGTAAAAGACGAAGCAGCAGCAGCAGCAGCAGCAACGGTGGTGACGACAAGAGGTGGAGCAGGAGGAAAAGGAAAAGGAAGAGGCTATCTGGCGTCTGTTTCCAACTCTAGGTGCCTTTGTCGCACTCCTTGCAAGCTGAGGGTGTTGGGGGTGAGGCGACCCAACCCCGACCCACCCCGACCCCCCAACCCCTGGGTCGCCCCTTTACGGGTCTGCCGGCGGTGGCGGCGGTGTCGTATCTTGGCCTCCGCGGCGCGCCGCTCTATCGACGTACAGCTACCCATTCCCCAACCTCCTCATTCCACTTTTCACTCTCCTTCTTCCCCGCGAACCACCTTACCCTTTCCTACGCCATCTTCTTCCTACCCTCGAGCCACCTCCTCGGCCGTAACTCGCGATTGCCGAGATAGTGTGGATATAGTTCGCCTAGAGAGCAAGAGGAAGAGAGTGAAGAGTGATAGAAAGAGAGAGAATAGGGTTGGTGGAGTAGGAGGAGGGGGAGTACATCTCGAGAACTCTAGGATCGCGTTATTGAGATGTCTGTCGGGGAATTAGGGTCTTCCTCCTCCCATCTTTACCACAATGTCGAGATCCTCACAGGTTTCGATGCGGAAACCATCGAGGAGATTATAGATTAGCAGAACGTATGTAATCCTTCATCGATAGCTCACCTTTATTCGAAACGCTTGTAATTTTGGATAATTGAACTTCTGAAGTTCCTGCCGTTCCTTGGGAGTACGAATGATAATTCTTCTTTCCCACTTTCTTCAATTCTTTCTGGAATTGTCTAAACCGTCTAGTCGGGAAGGTCTAGTCTGGCCCGGATCATGCACTAGTCAGCATTTGATGAAACACAATTTCTTACTGTCCTCTTGACAGTCTAGACAGATTAATGTTCCTGTATATTTAAATAAATATTACTTGAATAATAAATTGACTGAATTATTTCATGGTGGATATTTTCATTTATTCCAGAGGTAAAGCAATTACAGACTTTTTTTGCAGCAAGACTGGCGGACTTTTCTCGAAGACCAGTGGTTTCCTGGCGACGACATCCCTCGACTTTGGTCGCGTTTATACGCGTGGCTACACTCTCACGTACATCAAGAGCCTCAGGTCTTTCTCTTTGTAAGTCAAGTCGACGAGGTCGCCAGTCCAACCTCCCGGTTGCACCGGGCCAAGGTGTATCGTTACTTCGTACCGCTTTGAGTCAGTAGCAAGGGGTTGAGAAGGCAAAGAGGGCGGCAAGGAGGGTTGCTCTTAGCCGCGTTAATGCCTTGAGAGGGGAGCGTTAATTAATAATTGCAAGAGGGTGCTTCCTACCCTCGAGAGACTGAGAGGCGAGATCCAAGGATCATACGTGAATCTCCAACACGTTCTACTAGCTTTACCACTTCTCTAATGATTGTCCATTTTTCTAGAATATTCGCACAAATAATTGATTATCTCTTATTTAAATTACAGCGGTTTTCCGACTAAATCTGATGTAATGAAAAAATAGATAATGATGCGGTCATATTAAGAGAACGATGGCAATCGAAAACAGCGACCTCGAGGACCTAATAACACGTGTTAGTTTGAACCCTCGAGTGTCCAAGTCACTCCTTTCAAGGAAGAGTGGCAAGTATCGATAGAAGCGAGTGCGCGAGATATCTGGCAGTCGTTTCTGAAGCCTAAAACCGAAAGGGTTGCGCCCTTCGTTGAGTCCAGGCACCTAGAACGTGTTCTGGGGTTCAAGAGACTGGGGAGACGAGGGGTTGGAAAGGACGGGGTTAGCTGTCAGGGAGATAAATCGGCTCCGGCTTAATTAAATCTTCTTCCGTGCTACCCGCTCAGCCAGTGCCTGCTTGCCGCCGGACACCATTCTCTTAGGGTCGAATTGTTTCGAGGATATCAACCCTGATTTAGAACCATGTGTATTCCCTGAGTACACCTCGAGTACCAACACCTTCCCACAATCATGTCTCTCCAAGACTCGGTTACGCTGACCAGCTGATGATCCCAATGGCTTTATCTTCATCCCTCGTTTCTACATCTAAGACGATTCGAGATTGGACTTGCAAACAACAAATGGTCCTTGCATAAGAACTTGTTGTGGGACAATGTTCTCACGTATAATTCTTTCCTCTATTCTTCAATCCACTTCCAAAAGTTGTTTGGTGGAGTAAATGTTCGCTGTTATAAAACATATTTTTACTGCGATTTAGGATGTGGAGTCGGTATTCCTCAGGATTTCAGAAAGTGGAACGGTCTCGTGGTAAATAGAGAAGGAGACTCAGGGAATGAGAAATATGGGAATCAGCACAGAGTACTCAGGGACAGAGACAGGATCCTCGCCACGTACGTGGGTTCCTAGTGGTCCGCCTAGCGGGATAAGGATTTATAGTTTAATATCTCGGCAGCGGGGCGTCGTCACATTTTCAACCCCCGAGAGAAACTATAGCGACCCCCTTCCCCACACCAACCCTCGTGTCTCTATCCCCTAAGCCGCTTTCAGAGCCATTTCAGCTTGGCCGTCTGATTCTTCCTCGTCCTCCCTTATTCTCACTTCCTCTATCTTTCTCTTTTCCTCTTTCACTCTTTCGATTTTCCTTCCCACTTTCCCATTTCTCTTTCTGTCTCTCACTTTCACCTCTTTTTATCATCTCTTTCTCTCTTTTATTTTTTTTCTCTCCTGCCTTCACAGCCTCTGGATCAACGAGGATTCCAAAGAAGATTTGTTTCTGTTTGATAGGGTCGTTTAGGCGTGTAGATCCGCTCGTTAGATTGGAAACCCATGCTCTGGCTCAGCGTGATGCTGCAGAGTATAACGAAAGGGGGTGAAAGGTGCAATAAAATGACGCGATTCTGTGAGGTAAGGGAAATGAGAAAAGAAGGAGAAATGGTTCAAGTTAGTGCAAATAGTTGCGATCAATGTCGATGGGCCTTCGAAAGGACAGTGGTCCATTTTAGTTTTAGCAGACCAGAGTTCACCCTTCTGATGGCTTTCGTCATTGGCCAAATCTCTCGCAACACACGCACGTCGTTATGGATTGGAGCGAAACTATCCAGCCCATCGCTGGACCGTGGTAGGTGGATCGTGATAACTGAATAAAAAGCCTATTTTGGTCCACTTTCCGGGGTTTTTCAAAAATCCTCTCTGTACTCCGTCATTATTGCATTCCATATACTTTAAATATACTGAAAATTATTATCAATCGTATTATCATCACGTTTGTTCAGAAAAGTGATTTCTAATTAAAGTACTACTGTTCATTTTAAACATGCACTTTAGCCTCTTTTTATATTCTGTTTTGATTTAAATTTTAAAAAACATGGGCAGTGTTTGTAGACTATACTTTAAGGGATTTAGAGAGGTTTGAGGACGCAGAGGGAAGCTCCCTCGAAAGAAGCGCAGGGCACTTATAATGTACATATGCCTCTTTTCTCTCGTTTCCACCCTTCGAATCCGATATCTCTAAAACATTTAGACGCCGGAAGTGAGGTCCCTACCGGAGGTATAACCTCACCGGAAGTGCCTAAGACTCGCAAGAGTAACGGCGGATCATCCTGCCTTTCGAAGGGCAGCCACCTACGGATATTAAAGGAAATGGCGGTATGATTAGTCGAGTACGTGCCTTGGTTTCGTTTTAACTTAACCGAACTTTCACAAAGTCCTTGGATAATTTCTCCAATTCTGTTTTGGTAATATTAATACATTTTTCTTAATAGGGAATTCTTCTCAAGTATAAAATTTGCATATATTAAACACCAGATTTAAGCTTATATTGAATTGTTTTTTTCATTCTCATTTACCACAAATGAACAGCTGAGTATGTAACTACAATCCCTCTCCATCTTTTATGAGGAGGATGGGAGAATTGTTTGCTTGATTTAGAGGTTGAATGACCACCCAAGCCCACGGAGAACCCTTTCTATTCTGCAAGAGGGAGTGATTGAAGCCATTATCTCGGAAATAGATGTCATTTCCCCGAATGTCTGAAAAAGATCACCGTTTGGAGAGATAGAAAGTTGACTTAGTTAATTGAATTAAACTAAAAGTTTATAGAATTTATGTATATATATATGTGTGTATAATGTATATAGTATTCGTGGCTATGTATTACATAATTTATCAAGAGATGTAAGAACGATATATCACAATTCTAGAGTTGGTTGAAGGTCCTTTTGTAACGCAAACATTGTTCTATTTAGACGTAGGAGGGCTGGAATGGTTTGTCTTATATTATTAATAAGGGTAGCTTCCGCCGCGGCGTTCCACGGGATCGGATGGAAGGGAGATCGAGGAAGAGCTATGCTCGCTATGTCCGGCAAGGGTGGTATGTTGTAGGTGGTCCCTGGTGTTGGGCAGGGGGACCTTGTTAGAACAAGAATGCTAATTTATTAGAGGTCACCGAGGAACAAGAGGAACCAGTAGAAGCCGAGCTTTCTCGATGGTGCCCACGATGTTTGAATTCTTTGAACTAATAAGTTGACTGGGATCAGAACTATGTCCGATATCTTATCCATCGATAAGTTGTGGATAGTACAGGGTAGTATAGTATAACAATTGTGTATACAAGAATGTCTTCTGCTGCATGCAACGTATTAGAAATTCGATATAGAAAAACATCATCACCATTCCATTGATTGGAATAGTTGAAACTTCAATGGTTCTCATGTACAGGAACCAGTCAACTGTATCGTATTTCATAAAACCCAACTCGTAGAACAAACAAGAACTCTCCTAATTAACTTAACATTATCATAATCAGACTCTAAAAGCGAAAGGTGGAAGCAGGAAAAAGATTGAAGAGTCCAGAGGCAACGCTGATGGTGAATATTGCGAGTTATACTTTTAATAAAGAGATATTCGAGGAGCCACCGCTATCGGCAGTACTTGCACCACCATCACCACGAGTAACATCGGTTGGGTCGGAGGATGTGGATGCAAGGGTGTGAGGTGTGGAGGATGCGCGAGCGCCACACGTGTCTTGAGGGTGGTAATTACGCGGCATCTGCAGCCACCCCTCACCACCTCCAACTCCGACTTGCCCCGCAACCTTAGGGGATGGTTTGGCATGGCAAGGGGTACTGAGGGGGTGGGTGTCCACAGTATTGATTTTGTCCAAGACAGCCGCCGCCGACGCCACCGACGCCGTGGCCAACCAGACCCACCTCTGGTGGTACCCACGCGGCTACAACACTATCCTCACCCCCTTTTCCGCCCCTCATGACCTTATACTCATCCCTTAAATCCGGATGACAGATAAGAACTTTTCACACCTCCAAGACCCCTTCCAAACACATTTTTGTCATCTCCTGCCTCAGTACGACGCACGAAAAGTCGAGTCATCGTGATACAAAATCTAGTGATGATGAAGATGTTGGATCAGTTTGGGAATTAGGGTAGGGTAGAATTTTTTATTTTTCGAGTGGAGAGAGAGAGAGATTCGTCATAGACATTGAAAAGTGCCTTCGCAAGTTATGCTCGCAACTTGATTCCGAGTCCAGGTTAGAGGTCGCTCTTACCCCCCCCCCCCTCACCCCACCTCAGTTGCCCAAAGTAAAGATAGTTGAGAAACTTGGCGATGCCAGACGACAGGGCAGCGTGAGAGTCCAGGCATCTGGTCCGTAGTTAAAATGCATGTAGTCCTCCGACAGAGTCCCGTATTCAAATACAGGATCAGGCCTCCTTCGACCTTTCCAGCACTGATCCCAATCCCGATGCCGATCTCGATTCTAGGAGCCTCGGGAGAGAAGAAGAACTTTTCATCTTGTTGGTGGGGGAGCGGGTGGCTCCCGACGGCCGCAGTTAGACTTGAATTTTCCCACACAAGTTACAGACTATCTAACCTAATCTTTGGTAAATACAGAATTTCGATTGCAGAAATGGAAATTTCGTCTTCAACAAAAATTTGGTTTTATACTCGAAATAATTCGCTTTCACATTTATCTTTTATTGTCAAATATATTCTTTGAGATTTTATCAATTTTCGCCCGTAAAGTGGGATTTTATCACGACCTCCGATTTCATTTCGATTCGGTCGAGCAGCTTCAACCATTCAATATTGTATTCATAGGCGTTGTGAGGATAAAGATAGCTGGATGATTCATGAGCTTGAAGCTAGCTGAATTCGTATTAGGAGAAAAATATTTGTTCTGGATAAAATTCTCGTTCGAGTCCAGTTTGAAAATCATGTTATGAGTTTAGCTGGGAGGAAGATGGTTGTTGTTTATAATAAATGGAGTATAATTGACGTTTAGAGTTTTTATGAGCAAATAAGTCAAGTCAAGTAAAATCTAATCATATACCGCTCAAAAATTCAGGGCCGGTAGTTACTAAAGGGTAAGAGGATCACCTGATCTAGACAAAAGACCGAGTCGAGCTGGTGGACTCTAGACCCTCGTATGTATCCAGCTTAACTCAAACCACAGTTTAAGGAGCTTTAGCTTTTGTTTAATCCCGGTTGAGTAAAAACGAGACGACAAATCTCGGAGCTTCTCGTTCACTGGAGTCAGCCAACGTTTCCAGTCCCATGATTCGTGGAAAATCATGGTACGGGGTTGGTATGGGGAACGTCAGCCGCCAGAACAGTTTCTTAATCTTTTGCTCACCCACTTTTATTTCGCGGGGAATCTCCAAACGGATTGGAAGAAATTCGACCCCCTTTCGAACGATCAATTTCTCATCCCTGCTTTCCCTTCTCATAAATAGGTTCCCTATTCTTATTGCCTATTTAACTTTTCACTGGTTTTCATTATTTTTCTTTCAATATTGAATTACTTGAGAAATTTCGTACAATATAAAACAATTTACATTCCAGAAGATAAGAAAATAAAATGGAATTCCATTAGTGAAATTAGTGCTGGTACTTTTACATTGGGCGTGCAATAAGTACACTTTAGGAAACAGTCGTCTCTTTATTCTGTGAAAAGAAATAATGAAATTTGTATGGTGGCGTTGGTTTTTAATTTTCGTTAATTTCACTTTGTTCTGGAGACAAAAGCCAGTCCTTTATTCCACGAAAGCTCGAGGAAAGAGAGGAAGTGGCTTTGGAGAAAAATAAATTCAACTGAAGCAGTGTATAAGTTTCGTTTTTAGTTGTTGCTCTTAATTTTAGAGAACGTATTCTTCCAAGTTATTTTTGGAATAAATCAATAGACTCGTGAAGCTGGAGCTGAAAATAAAAACTTGAAGCTAATCTCTTAAAGTCGAATAGAGTTTCTTTAATAATTAATATAATAATTAATGAGTTGACTTTTGTTTGACTTTTAGAGAAATGATCAGAAAGAGGACATTGGTCAAGAAAGGACAAATGTCTAAGCATCCAGAGGGCAAGGTTCAGCTTCAGTGGATGAATCTCGAATTCAGAACGAAGTGATCGGGGTCGAGAAGGATCTGTTCGTCTCCGCTAGTCCAGGACCATCGAATCTACTGGAGGGTTAATTTTCTGGTCAGTTGGTCGCTTCTGGCACTCCAGGGTTATAGCGGCGATCTCGAGGCTCGTAACAACCACTACTTTACCCCTACATAAATATCCGGAATTAGCCATTTCTCCTGTTCTCTCTCTCCCCACTCTTCTGCCTTTGACTCTCTCTGGAACGATCAGGAATGGTTGTAGGGGTTCTGCGATCACTTGACCGATTAAGGACTCGAGCGAGGGCTTCGATTCGAGTAGTCGGTCCGTTTACGTCATGGGGACGTGATTGGATTCACGTAATTGAGGAGAAAACACGAAGCAACCTTGCTCGTCTCGCAAATATTTCTGAAGAGGCTATCCATGTCTCTCATTAATTTAATTCGTGGTTTGAAACCTTTTTAGACGACAGTTAAACTTTCGGAATTAGTCATTAAGAAAAGAGAGCATTCTAGAAAATATTTCTATCCACATTTATTGAAAAAATAATTTATTTCTTCTCGGAATGAGAAACTTTGCTAATCGTCCAAGTAGTAGAGGTACTTTATGGTCAGACGGCCTGCTGATTTCATGACCGTGTGAATTAACTTGAATTTGTTTCAAGGCTTTGGAATAAGAATCCGTGGAGATTTCTCTGACATTCATCGGACGGGCCAGCGAATCGTAGGCGAACTCGCGGATCTAATCTGCTAAAAGTCTGTTTAATTATGAGCTGAAGTAGCAGAGGCTACAGAGCCGCGGGTGGTGTACGCTTCTGTTTTCGGACTTTTCCATTAGCCGGATGAATCGTTAGTCTTTTGTTGACTTTTATTGGAGAATACTGCCGGCACGTTGGTGTCAGTGCTTGGCTCCAGAGTCAGTTCTGGGATGGGTAGATCACGGTCTGACTCTGATTAATAAAGTAAACCTAGTTGTCTTGTTTCCATGATCATACATACGTCGCGACATCACAATATTCGATGCTCTCCATTATATCATTCGCTGTCAAATTCATGAATTTGTAAACAGCAATCTTTTGTTTTCTTTATATCAAAATTTAAATTTCATTTATCCGGTAAAGTTCCATCTGTTAAAGACCCGAAAAAGCAGTCAGATTACAGCAAATCCACCGCGTTTCCCCTTCAAGGTGGAAATTCGAAAAATCTGGATCAGTAGCGTTTAATCCTTTCGTTCAGAGGGTGTTAAGACAAGGCAGGAAAAAAATCCTTGCACCTTCTTAATCTGTTCTCGACTTCTTCAGAAGGGGTAGTAAGTCCCTTGTCGGCATATTGCGACGATTCGCGGCTATAAAAACTCGATAGAGTCCTGGTAAAGGGGGTGGCGAGGGGTGCCCTGAGTCGAGAAGCGAAAAGGGTTGTCGGGTTGCCCGAGTGACAAATGGTTTGGAATAATACCACCCAGCCAAACGAAAGCGCAGCACCCGACATCCAGTTTCCGTCGACTCTGGTTCCCTAGGGGGTTGGAAAAGACATTTCTAGAGTTGGGGGTGTTCGACAATGTCGTTAAACGGTGTCTTTGTTTAGTCTTCAAGCACGAAAGAACGAACCAATCGAACCTTTTGGCTAGAGACTTCAAATCATTGTTAATGGGTTCTTGTTTGACGTAGGTGAAGGGAGGGGTGAAGTGGGGTAGATCTGCAGAAATAATAACCAGAATAAGGTGCAGAAAAATTGATTTGTTACGTTGAGCCACGTGATCTATCTTTTTTTATCTGTATTTGAAAGAAGTGGAAAAATGCGACGTAGTATGTGACAGTCTCAAATTGTGAAACGGGGGTGGATCACCTTTTCCAGATGGGAATCAATGGGATTTGACTTTTAATCGGGTCTTGGTATTTATGCTGGCCGGATGACGAGACACTATTTTTTCATTAGCTGCCACCCAATCTAGGGATTCGAAGTCAGCAGAATGGCCTGACTGATCCAGATCCAGATCCATAGGAAAGGCGGAGGTGGGGCGAGTTTGGGAGGCGGGAGGACACAAAGCTACTTTAAATAAAGGAGAGCTCCATCCATTGAACCTATTGTCGACCTCTGACGTTGACTGAGCGAACGGCAGTTCCACCGAATCCATCATCTCCATAGAAAAGCTTAATTATTTTCTGCTGAAAGAAATCCCCCTCCTGGACGAATCGCTTTTTTCTTCCTTCTGCTAACTCCTCTCATCTTCTTTGACTTTTCAAGACACCACTTTCACTAAATCTTTGATTCGGAACAGTTTCAAGTTCTAAATCCAAAAATGAGAGATTCTATTTTCAATCAAACTTATTGAGAAATCTTTAGGAAGATACTTCTCCTAGCAACCCTTATTTGATGAATGTATAATGATCAGTTTATGATTATGATTGTTTGATTATATTTGATTATATTTGATTATATTGAATAAATTTAAAAAAGGTTGGTTTGACACCTTCGTGACACTTTCGAACAAAAGTATGAAATCTTGTTCGTGAAGTGGTAGCAGTAGTAGTCAGGGGTGGTACGACAAAGCCGAGATGAAAGAGCACCCACCCCTTCCGGTGGCATTCAAATGTGGCCTTTCTAACCATGCAACCCCATATCTCCCGCATCCTTTCCCCTTTCGAACTGCCACAGTTGCCGAACCAACGAAACACACCAAACCCCTACCTCCAACCCCCATAACCCCGCACCCCTAGGCCACCAAACAAATGACGCTTGAAACAAACGAAAGATGCGACGGCGTTTGTCTTTTGTCCGTGTCGAGCGTGCAGGCATGTACGGAATTCAGCCATCCTCCCACCTTGGCAGAAAAGAAAAAAATTGTCGTTGCCGGATTTTTGTCTCGGTTAGCCAAACGTTTCTGCTTAATGGTTTGGACATGAAGCTTTCGTCTGAGGAATCCGTGACAGGACCACCTCGAGGGGGAAGAAGCAATTTTCGGAATTTATACTACGATTCGATATTCGATTTGATATTTGATTTTTAATTTAAGATCTACCTGACCTATCTTATTTGAACTCTTTATCGATTAAATAGGGGCGAGAATGTAAAGAAGAATATGATGCAAGCAAAAAGGATGCTATGGAAGATGGTATCTAAAATATTTCTGTAAATAAATTTTAGCAAAAAAGAAGTCAAGGTAGAGCATCTCGGTATCCTAGAATGGCGTTCCGGACGGTATCCTCTTACTTTTTGTCGTTCCACCTCTCTGCCCTTCAGGATACTTTTTATTTTGCCCCTTCCCCCTACCAGTGAAGCACTTTAGATAATAAGGCTAGGGCGCTCGGCAGCGGACGAAAGGGTAAATTGGGTATTCGTCCGAGGAATTATCTCTCTAATTTCTTTAACGTAACGCTTCATCCCCTAAGTAGCACGTAATGCTTTTTATCGCTCGTACCCTCGACGACACTTTGAGCTTGGACTCTTAGAGATGGACCTTCCTTTGAAATTTTTCGAACTTCACTCTGCCTCGTTTCCCAGGAGTACATATACCAGAGACGACGCATTCAGAGAAAAAAATTCCTGAATCTGGAGAAAAGATTGTTTAACATCTAATTAAAAGATCTTGCACATTATTGATAAAAATTGTTAAAAAAAAGTATATTTTTCGAATATAATTTAAAAATAAAAACTGTTGGTATAATGGACTAATATATAGATAGAAATAAATGTTGAACTTTGTACGATTAAGAGATTTGGGGCAACCGTATCGAAAAAGAATATGTCAGCCTTAATGTTTTCTTTCGACAGGTACACAAGTTTGGGAAGAGTGTAAGTGCTAGTCCGGAAAGTATTACAAGACCATTACGGGCTTCTACCCTGAAACTAATAATAACAAACGACCCCTTAACCCAAAAGGGGGTTGTAATTCGTATAAATGATAGCGCTGACTATCGGCGGGAGAGCAGGACCTCGCATCCATTGGAATGGCCTCGAAATTAGATCCTACCCTCGGTCTAAGGTCCAAGGTTCGACAAATTCGTTTATCAGGGTGAAAAATGAAAGGTGGCTTTCCGAACTCTTCCTCCTCTGAAACTCGACTGGAACTTGGCCTCCCGTTCCAAAACCACTCTAGGCTTCCTCTTTCACTAAGAAAAACAGGATCACGCCACCCAAGGTGTTTGTTTTTCTAAGGCTCTTCATTTAAAAATAGATTTCTCATAATTAAGACTTTCCTTTTTCTCATAATTAAGACTTTCCTTTTCTCATAATTAAGACCTTCTTTTTCTCATTTAAGGAAACCTAGGATGGTGTTACTCTCAAGAGATTCAAACTTTTGAATATGCAGTCATCGCCATCGGTCGGTTCAAAGGAAAATTTTCTTTGTGATAACATAATTAAAGAGATATCAAGAAAGATGAAATAATAATGGCGTCTAGTAAAGCCCTTTAAACAAATAGGGAACGAGGAGACTTTTGCAGATATATACCATATATATATATATAGTCGACAATAGGCAGAATTACTTCTATAGAAGAGGCTTTTCTCCTTTGGCCTGGAGCGAACGTCATATTATGTTTACTCCTAGTGTTTACAACCATCCCCCTTCCCGTTTCAGTACAACGCACAACTCCTGTTCGAGATATTTTGCGATTAGGAGAATCCTTGATTTAACGGATTGGTGAAAACATTAATGAACTTGTTTTTAATTTTCAATTAAAAGAACTATTAAAAGAACTATCCGAGTTTTGGCAAACAACTTCATACAAGAGATTTGATAAATGTCTTATTTCTGAGTAAAAATTAACTGGAGATACAGTGCAGAATATCAAGATTTCACGAATGAGCGAGCACAGAACGTATGAACTCCATCTCGAAAGTAGAGAAAAGTCTGCTCTTATTGGCAGAAGTGGATAGTTATCACAAGTCAGAATTGGTCAAATTTCTCGTCTGGCTGAAGGCCATTGGCTTGGTAACCATTGTCTGACATTTGAGTTTTGAAGACCGAAACAAATTTTCTAGTGTTCTTAATTAAAAACCAAGTCGCATTTATTTGTATGACGAAAATATAAAATTTGTAAGAAGAATTAAGGAAGGCTTTAAAAAACATCTCAGGAATAAGAGAAAAGGACAATTAAGGACCTTTGAAGACAAGGACCAAGATATCCATGAGGGTTGGGGGTTTCTTGAAATGTTGTAGCATCGCCAAGAGCGTAACTTTTCCAAAGACAATATAAAAGTTGGAGGGTAACACAGGATTGGAAGTCGTAAATATCATCTGCTAAATAAAGCTTCATCCTCGAGTACGCGGTGGTGGCAAAAACCCCTTTGTGCCGCGGACGTTAAAGGGGGATCGAAGACAAAGACTCGTAACGCGGACTGACATTAAGGTATTGGCGGTGAATAGAAAAGGGCGTGCTAAACGTTATTCTTATTCAGACTGCGGACTTCCGCCGGAAGGTCGATCAAATATTTTTTTTACAAAATATCTCAGTCAGCTCTTTCACATTCAAACCATTTTATAGCAATGCTTTCTTACTCCTTCCTTTTATCATCCTAAAACGATGTCTTCCACTGCATACTAAAAAAGAGCACTACGTGACATTTCTCGAATAATTTCCTCCTGACGCGTTTAATCGAGTTCCCTACAAAATTAGCAAAAAAATTCTCTGCCAAAGGATATAGGCCCTTTTGAAATGGAACGCCTGAGATAAGATTTGTTTATAAAGCTAAAAAATATTCGCAAGCACATCGATTTCAAATGACAAATAATGTGTTAATTCGACAGGACGTGATGGCGGTATTTGGTTAATCGAACAAGTACTTTTTTCAGTGTGGATGAAAGCAAGGACACAGAGAGATTGATCGGGTGTGGATGGTGGCGCTTTTTGAAAAATCCGTGGTCTACACGAGCCTGCGGGTCGGGTTATCGCAACAAACTATCCCAATGACGACACGATTAAAATTTCACGGGGGTTGCGTGGCTCGACGCAGCGTGGCATCGAACAAACCGTCCCTATATGATCCCTTCCCACTCGGACCAGCTAGCCATCCTTGTTCCCGATTCATCCCGCAGAGGCCCACTCCATTGCTGTTGGGTGATTGGTACGCGACCGCAGCTACCCCCGCTTTTTAATACACCCGCACCTGCATTCTCCGCACCCACAATGCTGAACTGTTGCCATATGCAGGGGGCGCATCTATCGACCCCGCATCCACCCCCTTGCCAACCCTCCCCAGCCACCCATTCCCTTATTTCGTCAACGTCATAGGGAATGGATTGATTCATCGATCGTGCATTCGTCCGAGCGTCCACTAAAATAGCGACAAAGACTCGTCGGACTGTCCAGATTCACCCCGTAACCCCTCAGTGCAGCGTCACGCACAGAAGCCAGAAACAGAAATGCATTTCGAGAGGCTGATGAAGGTTCTTTTAATCGTGGTAGTCCGTGGCCACGATGCTTTTCCACTCGAATGGCTTTATTGATGAACGTTCGACAGTTGATTCAGTTCTGAAATGCTACAAGTAAAAGTTGTCTATGAAAGAGAGAAACTGACAGGCTGTTGTAAGGGCTTGACGTTTGATGGAGGCTTTCTTTTGATGTTGCAAGTTTTGATTGATTTGAAACAATGATACTCTAGGTTTTCTCGATTTTATGATTTTATTGAAGGACACTGAGTTTAGTGAGTGGAGAAGGGATTTAATTGCAATAGAGTAACTAGAGTAAAAGAGCCGATATTTTTCTGTAAAAAATATTTCCTCTTCAAATCATTGAAGTGTGAAACGGAATCAATAGGTACAGAGCAGATTTGATGATCGTGAATTCTCTGGTGCGATTCCCAGTGTCGACATTATTGCTCATTCCATTCGATACGATGGAAAATAATGTTTAAAATTGTTTGTGGCCTTTTTATCTCGATTTCTGCTCCGCTTGTGGCCAATAAAGCTTTGTGTTTTCCATCAATCATACGACCTTTCCAGTTCCAGCGACCGGATATCGGACTTGGCGTTTTTACGTGCGGTGCATCCCACTCGATTGCAATCGAGACGAATTATTGAATCTGGTGCATCTGACTTGTTTGCGAGGTCAGGTTACGTTGAGTTAGGTTTGCGGCAATACTTCGACTTCATCCCTTACACAGGTTGAGACTTGTCGACGAGACAGGATTGGCAATTTGCGGTCAATGGCACGCGTTCCTATGTTTTGACTAATCAGCGAGTAGTGATTAATCAATCAGTGCATGACAGCGTGTCAGATTAGTACAATTCGCAGGAGAGATATCTCTATTATGTGTTATATTTGTCCAATAAAGTGAAATCTTGGAATCACTCGTTTTCTGATTAATACATTAATTAATTACTTCTTGTGAGACACATCAGACAAGAAGTTTCGAGAGAGGGAAAATAAAAACTAACCCAGTATTTGGAACGAATGATATTTATTCGATTGTGTACGTAAACAGTTGATGATTTATTTCTTAAACGATGTCTAAGATCGTAAAATCGAGAAGGCATTCAAATCTCGATACAAGGATTCCAATGAATATTGCACAGACTTCAGGACAAACTTTCTCCAGAAACAATTTTCTAGATCGTCGTTTTCAAAGACAACCTGATCAAATCGTATACATCTACATTTATTTACAGGATTGCTAAGCCAATATCTCATTCTTTTATTTTCATCCTTCCTTCTGACTTTCTTTTTCCTCTCCTTTACACTTTCACATGAATTAAAAAACATCTTCCGCAAAGTCAGGTTGCGTCACACCATTTTAAACAATTCGCATTTCTTCCACATTCACAATTCACACATTCATCAAATTTAAAACTGTCGACCAGAAAAATTGGGATTAAGACAAGAGCGCTTTTAATAGAGTTTCTTATTCTATTTTATAATATTCACGGACGTTACTTGTATTTACAGTTTACTCAACCCTAAACCCTGGTTAGTCCTCCAGTTCTTGTCTTTCCGGTTTAAGATATAAACCAAGGGTACCAAGGATAAATTGATAATTCACAAGCTCACATCACTACCGGATTTTCCTTTATTCCTGCGAAAGGAAATGTGATATTATTACAATTTGAGTGATAACAGCTCAAAGTCACCTAGTTTCTAGATTTTGAAAACTCAATCGATTCTGAAATCTCAATAAGGTCGCCAAACTTGTCTAGGTTTAGGGCTTCTGTCTCTCCTAGATCTGATAGGTTCTCTCTCTGTTTCCATGTCATCTTCCTTCCTTCTTGTGGTAAGATCTTGACCCACATTTTCCTTATCTTGACCCCTTTTAGTGCTGAGATCAACAGTTCCCTCAACTCTGATCTTCACCGACAAATCACCTCGACAAGAAACAGTTGTCTGATCCTGATCATGAACCTCAGACTCATTAAGGTTTTCCAAACTAGGTCTTAATCGAATGGAAGCTTCTCTATCAGCAATATCTCTAGAAGTAGTATCATCCTGGTCACTTCTGACTGGAGACATTCTAGGGGACTCCTGTTCATGCAGGGACTCTTCACTCCTAGCTCGGCTTTTAGTGTCCTGATCATTCCTGTCGTCCACTTCTATACTTCCTTCTGGACTCTCGGTTTCACGTGCTTCCTGATCTTCCGATTCTTGACGTCTTTCTCCCTTGGAACTACCTTCTGGACTTCCACTGTTGGCTCTGAGTTTCCTGAACTCTTCCAGGCGCGCTTGGTCCGGCCTCTGCAAACGGTGTTGAGCCATCCGTAAAGCAAGAGCATGCCACTCGGGTTCCAGAATGTATTGTTGGGTATGGTAGAGGGGATTGTAGAGCCAAGATGACTGGGGAAGAAGAGGAGCGAATATCGAACCGAAGAGCGAATTGGTAGCTCCTAGAAGATGAAGACCTGGTTGAAAAAAGAGAAATAGAGAGAATTAGAAGGATCTCTTCAGCCTTCACTACCATCCGGAATTAAGTCAATTTAAAAAGTTGATAGCACAGACCTTGGAAGTGAGGATGATGTCCAGCTGGACTAGTTGCTGTTGTTGGTTCTGCTGGTGGTGTTGGTGCTGCAGCCGAAGCTGTCGTCAGTAAACCTGGTCCTGGATTTCCAGGTGAAATAGTTGGTGTTGCTTCTCTCACAGAAACACTAATGGGTCCTAAATCATTTCTAGGCGATTCTGCAAAACAAAAATTGATATTATTAAAAATGCAGGGCTAGTCAAAAGTATTCCTTAAAATATTGACCAGGTTTCTTGGAATAAACTTCTACCTTACATGATAGAAAGAAGCTGTTTTTGAGTGAAAAATACTTTTTTCCGCATTTTACTCGAGGAGAGGAATTTTATTTTGAAGTCAGGTTTCTTTGAGCAGTAAAGGTGTTACGTGTTGGAGAATTCCTTACCGGTAGTAGCAGGTCCTTGCATCCTAGGAGATCTTTGTTCAATGGCATGGTGGAAGGGGTTGAAGGCCGAGGCTCCCCCCGGTGGAGGGTGAGTGTGCGAGTGATGACCGGGAGGTGGTGGAAGACAGTGTGGGGGAAGTCCCCCTCTGGGCAAACCACCCCACCCTTGGCCACCTTGCTCCAGACTCAGGTGTTGCAAACCTGCGTAATAGAAAAAAACTCGTAACTAGGTATTTTCGTTCATCTCATACACTTACACATTTTACATGGATTCTACAATGTAAGGTTTAGGAACCTGTACTTCCAATTTTCTTTCCCAAGCATCTGATTTCGTTACGTTCTTGAAAGCTGAGATGTCATTTGTAATTTATAAATGTTCACGATTCTAATTTAAAAGTGAATTATCCAATGTAAAATATTTTTATTTGATAGTATCCCAATAGAAATTATATGTAGGAACAAGTTCTACTGTATTATCAGTTATATCGTGTTTATACATGGAAATCACGTAGATTGATTGACACTAGAAAATCAAGCGATTCAGCTGAATCTAGTCTACTCTCGTAGAATAGTGATCCAATATCCTAACACAAATAGTAATTCAGTATTTGTTAATAAATACGTAGGGAATTTCAATATATGGTGTCAATTATTGTTCCGAGTTTATTTAAATTGGCAATTTTACTTTTTTTAAGACAAGAGTGGAACTTTAAATTTTTATGAATTTTTATCAAATAGTAAATGAAGATATTTGGGATAAAACCCGGATAAAACAAAATGATTTAAATTCAGTATTTTCATAGAAGACGAAACGTGAATCTCCAATTTTCAATCCTCAGATATCGGTTTTGAGAAAACTTGATCAATGTGTCGTCTGCAAGGGTAGTTTAAAAATGCCGTAAAAGTTGCGAAGCTAACGTCAGGTGGGAGGCATGAAGGAGGATAACGGAGAATACGGAAGAGACGGAGACGAAAGTAGTGAGAAGAGGGATGACGAGTTAGAGTCGGGGGTAGTTTTGGTGGGGTTGTAGGGGTAAAAAGCTGGGGAAATTGGGGGAGGGGATGGACACGGAGTCACTGGCGCGTGGGCGTGGCGGGCGGAGATTGCGGCCTGCCGGATTGGTTGGCCGCAAAACTCTCCTCGCGGGGGCTGCGGTGGTTCGACTCAGGGGGGATGAAAAAGCTCTTGAGGGGGTGGAGGGGAAATTTTTAAGCTCTCTTTAAGCTGGACTGCCAGGGACGACGACACCACTATCTCCCGTTCTGCCGTGCCGGCATCCTGGTTACTCTCTGGTTTTAAATCCATGAAAAAACAGAAAAGAGAAAGAGAGAGAGAAAGAAGGAATTAAGAAAAAAATAAGATACGAGGAAACTCGAAAAGCTCCTTAGCTTCGAATCGTAGAGCGACTCCAGCTCGACTTTCAGGTGCTTAAATTCTAGGAGCTTTCTGTTCTTGAAATTCTCTTTTGAATTTCAATTAGTTTTGGGATATTGAATCCCTTTATCTCTTTCAGGGACAGCAATTCCATTTCGAAATTCATTCAGCTTTGGCAAATTGAATGATTACTTGTACAATTGTACATATGCGATTTGAATGGAATATTTCGATAGTGGAATTAATTGATCAAGTTTGAAGGATTGAAGTTCTTGTGTTTTTGAATAGATGAATATTTATTAAAAGAAACTTGTGTTATTTCCGTTGCTTGAAGTCTTTATTAATTTTTTATTTACAGTGCAAATATTGAAGGAAAAGGAGAGGAAATATCGTGTATATTTTGAGGGAGGACGTAACATATTTTCAGTTTAATAAACTCTACATAACGGTTGGCCACCCCTTTGGCAGAACTCGCGTGCCGGTTTTAGGCGGGGGCGATAATTCCGAAAACAAATGAAGACTAATGAGGGGAGGGCCGATGAATGAGAGAGTGAGATGAAAGACAAATGGAAGAGAGGGAGAGAGAAAGGGTTCAAGAAGGAACTGGCACCCTTTAAGGGGTGAGAAATGTTAAGCTTAAGCGTTACGGCCCTAGGGTTAGTTGCCTTCGGTGTACCAGGGGGACCCTCAGTTTAAGGGATGATGTATTATCGAGCAACTTGTTCGGAACGTGTTAGTCCCACCACTTTGCGAGGCGATAATGTAAGGTCACGTGGAACATTTCCTTTCACATACTCTAAAAATCTATTAATTCAAAAGTAAAAGTCATTTTAAAATATTCATTATAAAAATTTAAAAATCGAAAATAATGAAAGACATTATTATCAATGTCTGAAAAATAAAAATTAGTTTCTCACATATTTTGAAAATGAGAGAGCGTTGAGAGGAGTGTATTAATATACCTACATTTTGTTTACTGACACTGAGTCTGAAGTTTAAGAGGCATTAGAAGCTAAAGCCCAGGAAACTCCCAAAAGCCGGTTAGCTCTCGCCGAAATTCGGCCGGATCCTGAGATACATATTAAATTAATTCGCGTATACTTTCCCGCCTTCCTTATCTATTCAAATCTATGCAAAACAGGCGTTAAAAAGCCCTTCTTCTTAGTTCACGAGGCGTTAACCCTTGTGGAGTTTTCCCTGGTTTCTCCCACGTCAAATGTTTCCCACCCCTTTCTTTCCTCTTTGTCTTTCGCATCTTCTCATTCTCTTTCGCTTCCATCCTAGTAGAGAGAAACGGTCGGTTGGGTGTCTTTGCACACCCACCCTTTGCGCCCGTTCTCATTATCGCATCGCAACGACCCCTAAAATGCCACCCAGGAAAGTTCTCTAGCACCGATACCAACGTCACGAACCCCGAGATGTCCTTAGAGCTGTAGCTGACTGCTCCTTCGTCGTCGCTTTGCTAACGGTATACTTGAACGAGAAATAGGATTTTTAAATGACTCTCATACAAACTTATTCAAACGCAATTAAATAAAACTGTAATTTTTAAAACATGTCCAATAGCGACCAAAACTAATTTAAGTAGAAACACCCGTGTACGAGCAGGCGGAATTACTGCCTCAAATGGTAATTTGAGCATTATTTGAAGAGAAATAACACCTATTGAAAAACATTTTATTTGAATCAGCCACACCCTATATAAAATGTCTTTAGTTGTAATCAATATCTATAGGAAAATAAATTATAACAGTGAAATAGGGAAATTTTAGTCAGACGTATAAATAATTAATTAATTTTATAATATTGAGCTTCTTGAACGGAAAATTTTAGAAATAGTGTTACAAAATATCAAGACCACCAAGTAATCCCTCAATTTGAGGACTCCAATTTCAGAGAAGAACACAGTAAGGGAGAGACGTGGCGTAGGTCGAAAGACGGAGGGTATCATTAGTTACCGTCGCTACCAGAGAAAGCCAGAGACCGGTCACCGGACCTGATTAAAAGACGGGACTGAGGACACAGACCACCCTTACAAGACTCGGGGTGAAATGTGACGCGAATTTAAAGGAACCGCTGTGATTCGACACGGGGATGGACAGGGGGACATCCCTTAAAAAGCTTCCCTCTAAGGACCCGCTTGTGAACTGTGAAGGGTTGCTCAAGTAACGCGTGCAAAGAAGCATTCATCCTCGAAAGCAGCCCTTTCCAAAATTTCCTGATGCTTTTCACTCCAAATTATTATTCTCGATGGCCTATTAATATTCCACTCGGTATTTCAAGAGAGACATAGATTTAGAGATACAGATCTAAAAATTTCTGGAATTTCTTCCCACTCCTATTAAAAAAAAACCTACATTTTTTTCCACATTTTTCAAAGATTGTTTCCAAGAATGGATTTCTCATCGATCTGTGAAATTTTTGAAATTTTAAAGGAAGAGGGTTAAAAATGAATATTAACTAAGATTGGAAATGAATTGGAAATGAAATGAGAAATTCTGGGCAATTTTTTTTATCAATTTTAAGTGTGCGAGGGTGCTCTCAGCTTTTCGAGAGACGAAGAAAAGACGCGAATTTACTGCAAAGAGATCTGTGAGGAGCGACAGTTTTAAACGGAGTGTTCCTAACAATCTCCCCCAAATGAGGTAAAGGCCACCTTATTGAAACAGGGGTCGCGATTTTTCCGGCCTCCGGAGGCGGTTAATTGACACGGGGTGGGTCGAAAGTGGATAGGGAAAGCGCGATGTTCTTGTTAACTCGAATCCGGGGCTTCTGCGATTTTTTATCCCCTTAGCTGAAACGAACCAAACCTGACAGTATGCCACCCTCTCGAGCGGCCTGTTTGCGCACTTGGACAATCTCGGGATGATCTTTTTTCGCAACTTTTACCACAAGCTTTCTTCATAACAGATTATCTACTTTTAACTTTGTTTTTCTAATATCTTCTTTCAAAAATATAAATCAATAACGAATTAAAATAATGTAATAATGTAACTGCGTATGTGCTAAAAATAGTTGAAGCGATAATGAAATATTATAAAAAAAGATAATAACTCAATTTTACGTATTGTAGTTGGTCAATAGGTGAAGAAGAGTGAAGTGGAGTTTCTTGACGCCTGAGGAAATCCATAAAATTCGACCCTGCTGCTGAGGTAGGCCGAACGAAATTTAATAACATCCCCCTAGTTACACCTCAATGGGCACCTTAACAACCCCAGCACGAGTAGCTGCCTGGTTCTCTATCTCTCTTCGCCCTTATCAACCCCTAGCGTGGATATCTAATAAACCACCCCTTGAAACACACCCTTACAGAGTCTGCGATACTCTCTTCATCCCCCTTCCAGAAGCCCCTAAAAGGGGTATACATATGTATTCGACTGACCCGCCAATAAACTGGACAGCGGTGCAACCTGTGTGATGTTCAACGAACTACTTTACCGAAAGGGTTGAAAGAAAGTGGCGCCAAATGTTTCCACATGCTAATCAATACTAAAAATTATTTTTTAAAATCGATTTTTATTTATTTTATTAAACCACACCAAGAACAGAATTTATGAATATAAGAATATTGCATAAAGCTGCAAATTAATTATAAAATGTTAATTTCAAATTTGTTTAAAGCTTCAATAAATGCGCAATTTAAATGACTGACTAAATCGCTCTTTTACTACTTGTCACTACTTGACAATGACTTTTTCAGTAGTAAAAAATATCATTGATTAATATGAAGATAATCTCCCCTCTTAGATTCTTAAGAGAGGCATAGTTCCAATTTCCAGTAGAAACCCCCGTTATTAGTCAGACATCTCGATATAAAATATGATTCTTCTTCAATTTTAATTCTAAAATTGTAGAAAATCTAAAGAATCTATAAATCCTATGTTGTACAATCCTGCAGTGCTCATTGGAGTATTTAAAAAATCCTTTAGAATTTTATAACATCCGAAAAGTATTTAGTGGAGCTCGAGAATATAAAATTTCCAATTCGTTCGTTCCAATGAAATCTGTGCTAGCTGGTATTGTATATAGAGAATCCTGAATTTTTTTGGTTGCAAATCCGAACGTTTTTCGAGTGCGATTAACCTCGACGCCGCGCCGAGTTTATTCTGGAGGCACGAGTTCCATTGGAACTCGTTGAAAGCTCCAAATTTTGATGGGACTATAGCCTATGGTTTGGGTGCCAGAGGGAGAGTACTGATACTGGTGCACCGACAGTGTATTGTTTCGGCATGATAAGCAGCTTAACGGAGCTTCATACCCCCTCCCGCCACCCCCTTCGTCATTCCCAACCCTACTTCCCCACCTCCTATACTTTCAGGAGGAAGAGAACCCTGCCGACCTCTCACAGCCCTTCCTTCATACCTCAAATCACCACCAACCAGCACAATCAAAGGACCATTCTCGAATACAATTTATGGCATGAAACATTTATTCAAATTTCAATTGACCCCCCTATTTGACAAAAATCAGATTGAAACATTTTTTATTATATATGCAGGCTAACTACAAAAATCAACTGGCACTGGTAGTTTTAAAATTCTAATTGAGAAAATTCTAATTTATTGGCTTTAGAATATCCGAAAAAGTTCCCAAAACTATTTTATCTTTACTTATTTGCTAACAGAAATTTACTTGGAGTTTTCCGGGACTTTAAGATATTTTAAGATATTTTAAGGAGTTTTAAGATATTTCAGGTGATTGTGAGGAATTTTTTTCAATAGATTTCTAAAGAATTCCAGGAATTGTTTCTAATGTGGAGGAAATCAAATGAAATCGCTTAAAATTACTTGAAATTATTTTAAATCTCAGGTAAAATTCTGCTATCAAAACAATAGAAATTTTTAGTATTTGGATCTTTGGAAATAGTTTTGATACATTTTTATTACAATAAGTGTGGAAAAAATCGTCATACTAGACCTCTGAAACTTCCAACCCAATGGAATTCTAAATATTTACTCGGATGTCATGATATCCTATCCTATATTAAGTGATGTTGCTACATATATATCTTCATGAGATTTCATGGGATCTAAAGTAAATTTAAAGGATTTGACGATATTTTGTGAAATTTTAAGAAAAAT
>JAUESI010000003.1:12213688-12228268 GCA_032275145.1 Synergus laeviventris | reverse complement strand
TATATATATATATATGTGGATCTATTCTATGCAGGGTGTTTCGCGAATTCTCTGCCAAAGTGAAACTACAAATACTAGAGCAAAAACTAAGTCGGAAAATATAATTGCAAAATGTTGTAAAATGCGTAGTTTTCAAACTACAGAGCAACAAAGTGGATCAATCAGAAGCACAGTTTAGAACGTCGAGAATCCGTGACTCACTGCGAGAATGTGTGTGTAAAACTGTTAACTTGTATTCCCTACTCTCTCAATCTGAATTAGTAAGTATTTAACTATTGAATTAATTATTTCTTTACTTTCTACGAAATGAAATTATAAGTCACCTATCATCAAAGTAATTTAGTAAGAATACCTTACTAATCTATTTAGTAGTTTTACTTACTAATTGAATTGTTTACAGTAACATATTTTTCGAACATCAGTAATGTTAAATTTTTTGTATAAAAAACTATGTGATTTTTCATATTATTTAGCTTTTATAGTTTTATTCCACAGGATTTAGAAGATTCCCAAGGATATCGAAGTATTATAAAGAATTTTTTTGAATTTTATTAAGGCACATTAAAATATTTTTATGACTTTCAAAAGATTTTATGGAATTTAAAGATATTTTTAAGAATTATCATGAATTAAAACATTTTTTAGTTTAACTTAATGGGATTTTGTGAATTTTTGAGATTTTGACAAATTTCTAAAAGTTCCTCGCTAAATATTAAGCGATTTTACGAAATTTTTGGAGATCTAAAAATGTTGTCATGTGATTTTATAAGAGGCTTCTAGTAATTTTAAGATATTTCATGAGAATTTTAGGAATTTGCGAGATTTTTACAATTTTTTAAGGGATTTTGACGAACTTTAATTAATTTTAAAGTTCCTCACGGAATTTGAAGCAATTTATAAAGATTCTTATGAGAGATTCAAAAGATTTTATATTTAAAGATATTTTTAAGAATTATAATAAATTAACAATATTTTCCTAGCGGTTTAAGGGTTCTGTAATAATTTTAAAAAATCTTCAAGTATTTAAGGCAATTTAAAAGATTATCCGAGAATTAAAAAAATTTCATGAGATTTTAACAAATTAAGAGATCTAAACATTTTTTCATGTAATTTTAAGGGATTTTTAATAATTTTAAGAAATTTCAGAGATTTTAACAATTTTTTAAAGGATTTTAACGAACTTTAGGTGATTTATAAAGATTCTAATGACTTTCAAAAGACTGTGCAAAATTTTTTAAATTAAAATTAAAGAATTAAGGTATGTTTATCTGATCTTAAAAATTATAAAATTATATTTATATAAAAGAATAAACGTAGCTTAGCATATTTTCTTTAATTTTAGAAATTTTCAATTTGATATCTCAATAAATTTAAAAGTAACGTTGAAAAAAAATGTCGGTAAGGTAGGAATTGGATAAGTAATACAAAATTTTTAGTAAGGAGTTACAAATTCATTCTGCTTGTCCTTGTTACTAATGGAGTTAAAACTTTTTACTAATTTACAGTAAACGACTTCACACCATTTGAATTAGTAAGAAACTACTATTCATTAGTAAAATTTAACTAACCCAGATTGAGAGAGTAAACTGTGCTTCTGATGAGTCATCTTTGTCGCTCTGTATTTTGAAAACTGCCCATTTTACAACATTTTGTAATTATAGTTTTCGACTTAGTTTTTCCCCTAGTATTTTTAGTTTTACGTTGACAGAGAATCCGCGAAACACCCCGTATTGTCAAAAGAGAGTTAATTTTATTGAATGTGAATTTGTGCTTACAAAAGTTTAACGGCACTAACGAGGCTGAAGTTTATTGCAGTCGAGGTGTCAAGATCGAGGGGACAAAGCTTTCACAACTCGAATCGGGGACGGTGGCAGGCATTTTGGGGGTGTTTATGAGGCATTATGTGTAACTCGCTGGAAGAACGATCCTCCCTTGCTTGTCTCGAGGTATATCATTCACAACAACCCACGTCTCGTGAAATTACAATTCACAAGAATATCCTGATTCAAGCAGTAAAGGTAAATGGTAATAAAGTCACATCTTTTATTTTCTCTTTGATATTCTAAATATGTTTCTGTCATATGTAAACAATAATTTATTATTATTTTCAGAATAAATAGTAAAATGAGACAAAGTAATAACAAAGCAGTGCTCGACAATTTTTAGAAAAATGATGATGCTATTTATATTTTAGTGGAAACTGGAGATCGACAGGTCATCCAGAAAATGGTTCCAGTTCAAGTTAAGAATGAAGGGGGTGTAAAGGCTATGAAAGATATGAAAACGTCGACGTGCGCCCCAAGTTTACCCAGGGATCATGCAGTGTTAAAAACTCCCCTGTTTGCTAGCAGAAGCGAGTACAAGGGTGACTCGGATCGTTATTTCAGAGTGTTTGTAGTGTTTTAAGATTCTGACGTTTTGACTACCCGAATCGCTGTTGGATGAGGCCAGGTACACCATATCGCGTGTCGACTTGTGCCAAAGTCCAGCTGAATTTTTTACGAGGCTCTAACCATTCGACCAAAAGCTCGTCACTTTTTTTCGTTCTACAAAAATCAGTTTCAGGACGTGCCATGGGTCATTTTGTGTCGAGGCCATTTCCTCTTTTCGAAATATGATTTTTTTTTCATTTTCGTGAAGCTACAGTTTTTATTCCCGTTTTATATTAAAATAGTATTACTATTTTAATCCCTAGTTTTGAAAAGGGAAAACTTCAGTTCTAGGTATACAAAAGATTGAAAAAGGTCAAGTGAAAACTAAGCACGAAAGCTCTATCTCGAGTATACTTTTAAAAATGTTCAAGCCTGAAAGTGTGAAGGAAAGTTTAGAGAATTTTTCTCTTTGGATTCTCATGCAACAAGCACATTTAAAAAAGGCGAATAATAATGGACATATATTCTGTCCTAAAGGGGTATTAAGTGATTTAACGAGGCTACCATTTCGTGTTCCGTAACGAAACGTCGTTTGCCGTAACAAGAGAAGCGGAAATATCATATGTAAAAAGAAAGGTCTCGTATAGGTGAAAAATAATGTGTAATCGGTAGAAAAGCTCGGGACGATTCAGTCATCTGTTCCAGAGCACTATCCCCAACTTAGGGGAGATTTTTTAATTTTTAATTGGGAAAAAAGATTGCGCACAATGCTCCATGTCCATGGGCATCGACTGCTGTATTCACCGGCTCTTCCACCTTCGGACTCGATCGTTTCAAGAGGCATAACGTTTCAGCAAACACTTGAGAGCAAATACTTTTTAATCTTTTTAATTAAATAAATATTTCACGTATTTCACATATCTAGCTATTTAGTTAATTAAAAATTGATTAATATTAGATTATTGTGGGTTTGATAGTAGAATTGAAAGCTCTAGGAAAAATAAACCCGAAGTTGGGATCATTTGGAAAGTTAAGAAAAGGGATGTCGACCCTCCTCAAACTCGACGGGCCTTTACGACTTATTAAATCATTTCCACGCGAGCACTGAAGTTGTACTTGGATCGAATAGAAGAACTCGTATAGTCAGAGTCGGTGCGGAGAAAAGTCGCGGAAGGACGCGGTTGGAAGACTGCCAGAATGAGGCGGCTTAATCTTCACCGAACCGGAAGTGTCTGGCGAAAGCATCCAATCTGTCTATCGACGAAATGAGAAACGAGATTAATAAGCTCTGGCAAAGCTGCAAGTAGAAAATCAATTTCCCAAAAGAACAACGCGATCGTCTGAGAAATAAATATACGAAGATTGACGTTGGATAGCTCATTTTTCAGATTCCTAGAGAATCGAATTAGTAATAAAAAAAAAATTGAAAACTCGTCCTGAGAAAAAGTGTTTAATATGCATGTGTAATAAAAATACGAAATCAATGTAAAAAATAGATTACAAATGGTCTCAGTGGATTCGGATTTACGAGCGAAGAGAAAACTAGGAAATGAGTTAGGACAAAGAAAAAAGAAGAAAGGTGGACATACTGAATCAAGGATTGCATGGGGCATCGGTCAGGATCTGGCTGTCGATATCAATGACTGTATTCCTCTCGGATTCGCAGCTCTTTCGTAGTTCTCCCGACATTCGAAGCGTCATAAAACACAGGTAACTCCGGTATTTATGCGATACGTTCGCCGCTTTACGCCCCTAACCCTAGCAGTGTACCAACACTCTCGCGAAACCGGCCTGCTTCATACGTCCGTGATTCCTAGCGTCGGAGGTTAACGCTAATCCCTGTCGGGAGCAAAAGGGGTGCCGAGTGATATACGCCCCTGCAACGGGGTGATAATATTCCCCTTTCCAACGACCAACCGGCTCTCATCCTGCCGTCTCAACCATTTCCACAGAAAACCAGAAGAAGGACTCGCAATTTTGGGTCAGATTTCAAGGATGAGAGTCAGTTCAACTCATCCCTGTCCCTCACCCTGATCCTTCATAAATTTACTCTTGTGAGTATTTTAAAATTATTGTTTCAAAATAGTAATTTAATCTTTGCATGTTTGATGATTTGTTGGTAGTCCCAAACCTTTAATTGCGGCATCAATTTATTGTGAAAATAGAAATGCACTTTAAGCTTCTTTAGAGTCCCAATACGACAATAAGCGCAAGATTTCCTCGAACTGAGAGCGGAATTCTGGCACTCGTGGACCGATTTTCCGTCATTTGCCTCCCCTTTTTCCTCCTTGACGATCTAGAGGAATATCGTTGCGTACGAGTGGTAGTTAGGGGCTACCCGTAATGCAGTAATGAGGGCTTACTGCCATGGAAACCAAAGCCGCTTACAGCCAACCACTCTACCCCCAACAGTCCTCCCTCCCCCATCCATCCAAAAACGATCCGTTATATCTACCTTCGATATCACCCTCAACCGCCTTTTTCGCTAAAAATTGTTTGGATTGTTCGTACTGACCATTTTCAGAGATTTAAAATATTTTCTGGTTTGTGGAACTAAAATTTTTAATTCCAAGCACGGAATTTATTGTTTAGAACTATATGGAAATATATTTACAAAATATACATTACAAAATGATGATAATAAAAATCAATTATCGAAAAACGAAGTCATGAAGATACAACTAAGTGTACTTAAAAATTACTCTTTCGAGTCACGAAAGTCGTAACGTACCCAGCCAAGAAAGTACTCTCTGGAAGAATTGAGTATGGATCTAAGGATGTTAAAATCAACACAGAGGGTAAAAGAGAGCGTTCTACGAGGACAATCGCAAACCTCGCAATTTCCTTTTCCAATTTGCCATAAACAAGTCGACTACCCCCTCGTTAACTGGGACGCCCGTGACTTCTCGAAACTTGGTGCCCCTGGTTTCTATGGGAGAACGTGGGAGGGGGGTAGGACTCGATAGACTCAGCCCGAGGGTACTTCGAAGATAGAAGGGGAGGGGATGCAGCTTGGTCGAATTAAAGGAATTAAAAGACGCCTCGTTACTCGCATCTCTCGCCCTCTTATGCACGAAAAGAAAACTTTGCTCTTTTCCTTCGACCTTTACCCTCCCCTACAACCTCAGTTGAACCATCAAGGGGATAAGCATTAACCGTTCGTAATGGCTGCGATTATTAGGACGCATTATTCAGAGGTCTCGGACCCTAGTTTTTTTTTTGTTCTCTCTCAGTACCGCTTATTTCTCTTCAGGGGTCTCAGGAAGTAAAGAAACCCTGAATTATTGAGGATCGAGGGACCAGGAATTAAAAATCCGAGTGTCCGCCTACGTAAACCTGGCGACTGGGCGCGAGAAGGAAAAAAGAGAGAGATCGAGTAGCGAGTATTTGCCGAGTGAATTAAAAATGAGGACGAATAAGGGTCTGGGGGTTGGCTCACCATCCCGATGAAGAAACGAGGCCATCAACTAGGGCGCTGCCTTTATGTACCGACGTCTGAATGATTTAAGGTGCCGTGATAACGTCTAGGGTGAATAGCTTTTGGAATAAAAAAGTAGTGGCAATGAGGTACAATTCAGTTGTTTTGATTCGGCTTTGCTTTAGAAACCATTTATATTCCTTGCGAAGGCTGAAGTTTAGAGAGCCTCTTATGAAAATTAATACGTAGATAAATTGAATGAAAAATAAATATACAGACAATATTGCTCACCTCTTCCACTTCTGCCAACGAACCTAAGGTCGTTGAACTTGGCAACCTGGTTCTTCATCAAAGCAGTCGAGTTGCGTAGCTCAGCGCAACAGTTTTCATCGTTACCAGCACGCACAGTGACCAAAGTTCCATCACCAACTTCGCCAAGAGCCACGACTTTGAAAGCGACCGGAAGTGTCTTGTTTGATCGCCAATGCGACGGCAACACGGTACAGACTACGTGAGGACAACCTTGGGTAAGAAAAAAATGTCTCAACTGATTATAAATTATTATTTGGATTGAAATTAACTTCAACATATTCTAAAACAAAAATTAAATAAAATAAAACTAACTGAACGATATGTCTGACCAAACCAGATTTTTTCTACTTGAATTTTTTCACTTAGAAAGATGTCACAATATGAATTTCAGAGAAACAGGGACGGTTTATTTACTACAAAAGATGGTAAATCCTTACCAGTTCTCACGAGTTCTCCAGGATGCTCAGAAAGCAGACCATCCAGTGTCCTCTCAGCAAGAAGATCGGCAGTGAGAACATAATCGGAAATATGATTTCCACCAGTTGAACTCTGTGGAGGAACTTCACTAGCCAAGAGCATTCTTCGTCTCGAAGAACCTCTTGTCCTTCGAACCCTAGTGCCACCGATTTGGCCCACAGGGTTCCCCTGATGCACCTGATGCACTTGATGATTAACATGAGCCGCTCTTGGATCTGTATAGTCTAGACCCAGAGGCTGATCCTCGGGACGAGCATCTCGCGAAGGATTCGTCATGGGATCTGAGTCATCAGCACTTTTTGTCACAACACCCCATTTCCCTCAAATACCCAAAAAAAACACAAGAAACTTTCCGACTGTCAGGAGAAATCTCAAGATATGTTATCCAACATTAAAAAATCAAGACACCATTTTCTTTCCTGCAAATCTTGGAGTTATTTATTTTTTAAGTGTTGAAACTTCTTTCGCAGGATTCCATAGGTCTTCTAACTCTTTGGTAGCGCTGATAATCATGGGAATTTAAGTATCTATATATATTTTTATAACATTTAATTAATTAAAATTTTCGAATATCACTGATCCCAGGAAAATGCTGGCTCCGAAGAATCCAAATCTTAAAATCCTCGTTTTTAAATCACAGTTGCTGCTCAAGGAATGAGGATTCAGGACCTTGTAGTCTTTCTTTGAATAGGATAGAACACGCCACAGAAATACACCAATAGATTTCTCTCTGAAATTAGATTTGTTTTCTCCCTGGAACGACGCACACGATTCGGGGTAGTTCTTCTTGCCCTTCCTCTTCGACTCCTTTGATCCTTATTTCATTATCCCGCGGCGGAGATCCGAACGCAGCATCCGTTTGCAAATTCTCCTTCGTCTCGACTGCCAAGTCGCGGAGAAAATTCCTTTTATTGGAATCGACGGCGGTGAGTACGACCCTCCGATTTTCGCTTCTCCAACGACACTTTTTTCCGAACTTTTATTTTTACTCTCTCTCTCTCACTTCTAATCTCTGCCTTCCCACAAGTTGAATCCAAAACCGGCGGTTACTCGCGCAACTCTCGATCTCGAAACTATCGCACCACTCGATTAATATTCAAATTTCCAGATACTATATTTCTGCAATTCTTTTCTTTTGAAATCATTCTTCAGTTAGTTCTCCTTTTGACAATTTAAGGAAATTTTGCAAACAATAAGAAGCATTGTTCAGTTTAAAAAAATATGACCCTGTTACATTTTATAAAAATTATATCAGATAAACTTAAAATCCCTTCCTGTCAAAGGAAATCCTTCAATTTATTTCACTCTATTTTCAATTTGATGACACATCAGCGTTGCACAAAAATAAACCTTACAGTTAAAAATCCTCTTTTTAGTCTAATCACTTTCTTATCACTCAGGATCACAAAAATCACATTAAATAAAATCCACACGAGGTAATTCCTTCGGAAAAAAATGCACTATATTCACTTGAAAATTGTGGATTTCTGAACCACTGGGGAGAAAATTTATTGTTCACCAGTTGGATGACTTCCGCTCTCGGGTTCTCCAGTCTTGAATTCGAAAAGGAAATTTTCGATTCTTGGCAAAGCCGTTGGAATTGGTGAGCTTTCTCGGAACCGTTGGAAGTGACGAGAATAGTTCTTCTGTAGATCACCTGGTGGGAAGGAACACCTCGGAAGGGTGTTTAACTCGCGCGGTCTCGTTTCGGTTCGGCGGTGGAAGGTGGCGGCTTCTGCGGTGGAACCGCGCGGTGTGGTTGCGGTGTATTTTTGAGGCCGCCGCCCCCAGCCACCGAGACCCCAGCCCCCAGCCCCCCGCCGCCTCACCCTCCTCACCCAACAAACTCGACGCCCGCACGATGGTGGGAGCAGTTTTTCCAAGCGGTGGGGAAAAATCTCCCTGCCGCCACCGACGCTGCTGCTCCCGTTGCCACTACCGTTTACTTCCGATACTGCGTTTTCGCTGTTGCACTCGGATCAACAGTCAACGATCAGGATCTGTATTTTAAATATTTCTCCACTCTGAAAACACAGGTAATTTTTCTGTTTATTTTAAAACTGAATTAAACAGAAAAGAACCTCGTAAAATATTCATTTTTTATAGCTGTTCAAGTTAAACACTAAAAAACGGTCACAGATATTTTGAGGGATTATTTAGGATGAATAATCGACACTAGAGTCACAAAGTTTATAATAAAAAACAATCCGAATTTATTGTTCTAAATTCTTATAAGTTCCTTTGCCTTAGAAGGGAGGCAATTATCACAAACTCTCACTATTAAAAGTAACGTAAAAGAAAAGAAGAACACGATAAGTAAGAAGCACGAAGTTCGTGTGTCTCCAATATTGTTTCACTGGAAAAAAAAAAAATGTATGCAGAGGAAGATTTACCAAATGGAAAATGATAAATTAACGATTGGAAGCAGCGACTGAATTTGATGTAAACTTCACGTAAACGAAGTGAATTTAATGAACTGGGAAACATATTAGTGAAATATGAAAATTATGCACCAATTTATCACCGTAATGAAATTTAACGTTTATAAATAACATTATTGAACTTAATTCATGTTTATTAATATTATATTAATTTTACAAAATGCGATTATACGATAATGGTGACTACTGTAAATTCTTGTTTATGAATTCAAATTTTCTCTCACGTTTAAGACTTCTGATTTCCTTTGTAACATGTTTTTCTACTCGTAGAACTGTTAAAAGATTATTAACTATTAGGAAAAGAAAATTATATCAGATGTAAATTCTAACACGTGACTTCAATCTATATGAAGAAAAAATTATTTCCAGGGAGCCACAGTCACTTTAATTCTCTATTGCCCCTGCCCCACGTAGACCTAATTATACAAGACGATAAAATCTTTTTTTTTCAAACTCTCAGCGTTTCTTTATCTTATTCTTCGACCGTTTCGCGAGCAACTGCAAAACGAAACTGGTAAGAAGGGAAAACAAAGACGACGGAAAGACCCCTGGTGTAGATGCGTTTAACGCGAAGGAATAGGGGTCGTGAGCTGGGGGTAGTCGGGGGTGAAAAGTGGAGAGAGAAAGCAATGAGAAAATGTTGAATGTAACTGAGGGTAGTTATCGTGGACACGAAAGCCTGTTTGCGGGTTATCATCATTCGACTCAGGCTGCAAAACGTCACTTTGCACTTCTCTCACATATGAACACAAAGTTATAGCAAGTCGTAAAGATCGCCTTTAAAAAAAAAAAGAATAGAAAAAATCTCACTTATGTTTCGAGTTTTTCAATATTTGATCCATTACACTGTCTTTACAACTCTAAAACCCCATAAAAACAAAGTTATTACTGCAAGATTTATAGTTTCATCGATATAGCGAAAAAGAATAATCCTTACCAAAAGTGAGCCGTTGCTCTCTCTTATATTTAATGTTTTATTTAATGATATATTTAACATTTTACAATACCAATGTCGAGGTGTAGAGTTACTCTTTCGAGAGTTGGCACGAGACTATCCATCATGAGAAATATGTTCCGAGTAGGAAGATAGAACCCCAAAAGTAAAAGCCCCCTGTAATCCTACAACCCCTATATTTGTAACAATGGAACCCCCTGCAACCCTAAACGTGCCCTTTGCATCCGATGCACACTATCTGATTCTTTGTCTTTTTACGTTTCTCTGACTCACACACACCTTATTCAAAGTTCACTCTTGCATTTTTGTTATATCTCATCTTATCTGACACGGATGATTCAATAAACAGGGATGCTGGATAGGTGAAAGGGAGCCACCCCTCAAACAGCCCTTTCACATTTTACACGTGTAAAACATAAAATGTGACAAGAACACTCCCACGTCATTTGAGCCTCTGATGCTCCCTTTTTGGGAAAATCATTTTCACAAAGCTCTAAAGAGTGTTCGATTATCCCCGGATCCAATTATCAAAACCAAATGATCTTTTGTAACTTTTTTGGGTAATTGAATCAATCTCGTAATATGTTGTCAAAAAATGTAATTTACGATAAAACATAAAATTTCATGAAATGTTTTTTGCAGTCACATTATAGAAGGGAGATCGAAATCGTCAGAAGTGGCATTCCAGACCGTTTAATTTGTTTGAATTATTCCAGTATGTGCTTGCATAACAAAGTTTGATTTGCAAGCATAAAAATGTATAATCATTGAAACAATTAATTTTTAAATAAAGACTGCCCTTTTTAGCATTATTTTTTCGAGTGAACCTACGTTTTATGGAATGAGCGACGCGAGTCGATTATTGACGTACTTTTACGTTCGAATTAATTGGTCCAATTATCCAAACTGAACAATTACATGCTGGCAACCAATTAGACTGTTGGTTTAGTTCGTCAGCCATATCGAGTGCAGCTACTCTCTATATCATCCTAGATATCTAAATGCAATTATGATATTGATACATAATCAACCCCCAGATAATTTGATTTCAAAAATAAATACATGATTTCTATTAAATTTTTCTTTCAATTAAATTTTTTTTCATATTGATTCTTAATGTGCGTCACTCACCATTAACACTTTTTTCACTAACACTTTATCACTATACAGTCCGAGTCCACATCCGTAGAAGAAATCACTGAAGAGTGATTCAAACTTGCAAATTTTTTTATAAATAAAATATTTCACGTGGTTTTTTAGGTAGAAAGACGAAAAAAAAAATAAAATTCAGAGTTTTAATCGCAGAAGGTTAGCACATGTTACCGGGGCTAGTCTCGAAAAAGGCCGCTGGTCTTAGCGGCGTCTTGGGGGTTTTGGGGGTGTCGCGGGTGATGACACGGGGGTAGAGGAATGAAAACGTGACGGAGGCGGTACCGGGGGCGGGTCGGACTTTTTCAGGGGAGTGCGCATGCGGAAACTTTTATACCCCACCAGCAGCAGCCTTAACGTTCTTAAAGGCTTCTTAGGGTAAGTTTTGTCCTCGTCCTCGAGGGTGTCGAAGAAAGGGGGTGAGAGCCATAAGCGCGTCGCGTCGGGTGGTTGCCGTGGGTGCGGAAGGGTTGCACCATGCGGTACGTGTTACAGAACAACGGTTTTGGTCGCTTGACTTGATACCAAACCAGATTACACTTTTTTTAAATTTTTTTTCCGAGAAAAAAGTTAACATAAAAGACATATTAATTATTCAATTATTATGCTCAGGTCAAATACATGCCATTTTTTAGTTATTTAATTAAATTTCAAGTAAGATTAAAAAATTTTTTAAAGCTATATATTTTTGCTTGGAAAATTTCCTTCCTCTCTCAACATTTATACAAGGTATAAAGTATCATAAACTATCCTCTTCCCATTTTAAATTCGGAATTTATTAAAAGCGGAAAATTAATATAAGCTTTCTGCTAATAGAAAAATTTCAAAAATCATAATAATGATTGTTACAACATGGAAAAGCTATGTTATATTACTGTTAAATGAATCACAGTGTGAGCTAGCTAATTGCAAATGTAATTTAGTTAATTTGAAGTTTCTGTATTATTTCGGGATACATGAAAGCCCCATTATAGAATGGGTAGCAAGTAACAATGTAATTAAATAATTTTTTAAAATTTAAATGATGCTAAAGACGTGTCAACACGATGTTTTTATTTCTCCCTTGCAGCCAGACTAATCCGTTTTAGCAAGACTTCACGCAAGTTCGCACCGATCCGACATAACGAGATTGTCAAGAGAAACCAAAGGAGTAACGTAAGGAGTTTTGGCCTGAGGTCCAAATCAGATTAGAAGCGAGACAAGTATGCAGTCTTCGGGGCTTCGAAGTGTCCATCAAACATTGACGAATCAGCCTTTATCCAACAATGAGTTTTATACACGAAAAAGCAAATCCCAAAGTGTCAATTTTGATCCAAAAGTCAATTAAAAAGGAGATCAATTTTAATTTTTCAATTGCTTTTCCATTGTGCAACGCTTTGATCCACTTGTGGATCAAAATTTGACACCTTGGGGTTTAGTGGATACCTCGTTTGAAATTTTCGAATTTTATCATCCCCTAATTTTGTTGAAACAGCAACAATCGGCACAGAGCAGATAAATTATGAAAAAATAGATTCCTTTTACTGACAAAGAAACGGAGAGAATACCGAATAAAGTAATTGATTTTCCTCGAGCGAAATAGCACCCCATTCACCCCTTAGATCATAATTCCGGGAAACTAAAAAACTATCCCAATTTTACGATCGTCGTTATCAATAAAGAAAACTCTTTTACACTCAAATTTCCGAAGCAGACAAGGAAGCAGAAAAACAGGAGTAAAATAAGAAAACATCTCGAACGTAAATACAAACTGAGGGTGAGAATGGAGCAAGGATGGAGAGTAAAGGGGGTGAAAAGTTCGTCGCAGAGAAAATAAGAAAGCAAATTACCTAGCAGTCACCTACCCCTCGGGGGTAAGGTGTCGATATGACATGTAGGGAGAAGGACCCACGGAGGCAACCCCTGGGGTTTATTACAAGGGTGGAATCAAATACACCGGGTGTCAAAAAATGAAACGCCTCCCCACTGCGTATCTCCACCCTTCTTACGAGAAAAATTCGAAGGGACGAGGTCATGGTGAGTTACTAAGGGTGGGGGTGCCGTATTGGTGGATTGACGCTCTCGCGAATAAAAGTCCTTGTATCACTCTCCTTCCACAATATTATCGGGATTTAATGAAAGCCGAGCGAAGCCTTGTCAAACGACCGCGAACTTCTTCGATCAAGATTTGGAATGTTCCAGATAATTAATGCAACATTTTTTAAGAATAGGATTTTTTTTAATTTGAATTGGTGTATCTCCCTGCTAGTTAATTATTATTTTCCAATTCATTAAAGTAATTTATCTGAGAAAGAAACATCAAAATCAACTGGAATAACTACTTCGCTGGAAGCTACTTTAAAACCAGTCTTAGAATAGTTTTGCGAAAATTACTGTTACTAAATCCTTGGCTTTCCTTCCAGTGAAGAAGGCTTTAAAGGGGTGGCACTTCCCCGCGCGTCGTCACCCCATTTGCCGGCTTTGCCTCTCTCGTTTGTTTCGTAATCTTTAAGATCGGAAGGGTTGGGGCTCAGGGAGAATCTGAAGAAGCTGAGAATATATTGTCCCTCCAAATTTACCGTCATCAAAAAAATTACTTTTCATTTAACCAAATACATCAGTTGAAATGTATCTCTTTGATAATAATTTCTTTTGGTAATCATCTCTCTGAAATAATTCAGTAATAACAACAGAATCAAAGCCGAAAATTCGAGATTGAACTTGGATCTTTGGACGATTGATTTACAGGCATTTTCGCAACAAAACGCCTTAGTACACCGACATTCGGGGGAGAATAAACGAGTAGTGATTAAATATTATGACCGTCGTAGCGTTTCACTACGAGTTGCCTTCCAAAGACGTTACTTAGCATAATTAAAGGACCTGGAATTCTGCGGGTAGGACAAGACCCATGGTTCTGGTTTGGTTTTCGGTAATGAAATAGAAATGCATATCTAACTTTATCCTTACGTACAAATTATAATTTATGTGCCCTCAACTATTGATTTATAGCATTTTATATTCGAGAGCTTGAGAATTCAATTAGGTCATTTTCTGAGAATTAAAAATATTTAAAATTGTGAGGGGTTGACCTCTCTCATATTTTTGGTACACTCACAAAATATTTCCATTTATTCTATCAATGTATAAAAAATTTCAACCTTTACAAATTATTTTTCAAAATATTTAAAGTAATTTTATAAAGAATTTCAAAATCTAATCACATTTTTCATATGATTGTAGAGAAAAAAGTTTTTTAATTTATCTTTTGAAATCTTCAGAAGTTTTTGGAAATATTTTTAAATGTATTGAAATCATCAACTCAAGCCCTTTTAAATATCTTGCAAAAATAAATAGTTTTAGCAAAAGATATTTATTATTTCAAGCATAAAGTTGGGGGAACTAAATTCTTATGGTAATTAATGCATCACATGCCCTTAAACCCCTTTATTTAAATCTTCTGTAACCACCTAAAAT
>JAUESI010000003.1:12156511-12186135 GCA_032275145.1 Synergus laeviventris | reverse complement strand
ATGAGAATATTTTCAGGTTCAAGGTTTCTGAAGCGGAAATGAAAGAGACGGGGTCGTTATACTGTTTTTTTGGTATGATAATTGCGAATGTAAAGGTGAAAATTGAAATATGTAGTAACAATAAATGAAAATAGGAAAAAGATGTGTAAAGAGGAAATGCAGACTTATTAGGGAAGCAATCTCCCCGCCAGATGAGGACAAGTCATATCTTCTTAATTAATCCAACCAACCCAGCCGTTGCCCTCGGAAGTGCATTATAATTAATTAAACAAATTAATTATGAACAGGAAGCCGACATCCTTGAAAGGTTTCAAAGCCGACCTTCCTCCCTCATCTAAAGAGGGTTACATGTCCCTTGTCTCAATTCTTAAGTCAAGTTAACCCTTCACGGGTCAGTCTTTATTTCTGAATGAAGCTCGTGGTATAAAACGCCTATGCATAGCATCAGGTAAGCGTGACGTTGGAACGCCCTGTACTCGTTGGGCATGACGTCGACTGATGGTAATTATTTGGATTCATTACGCGCAGGAAGGCAACTTCCCTTCATTCTTTTCGCAGTGTTGGTGCTTCAAATAGAATAGATTAGTATTGGAATGGGCCCAACGGACCCAAACATACTTACGAGCCTTTTTTTTTATAGGTTTCGAAGAAAGGCGGGATTGACGGGGTAAAAAGTAAACGAGAATGAAGTTTTGTAAGATCGTTAATATATAAGAAAGAATTGAAAAGACGAATGGCACTGATAGAAAAGGACAGGAGTAATGTTTCGTTACATTCTGCTGGGGTTATTCACTCACAAGGTTGAATACATATCGGATTCTGAGATCTTAGGATTTCGTGGGATGTCTCGAGTTTCTTCTTGTTTGAGAACTGTAATAAAATTCGATCAGGGAATTCGATTGCCATGTTCGTTTCGACTAAATTTTTCAGCGAAAGGCCATTTTTTAGTTACGACGACATTTATTGGATCTTTTTTTCTCTACTCTGCTTTATGATTATTTTTTGTTCGTTGTAAATGTAAATTTTCCAATCCACAAGCATCGTCTATTTTATTATATAAACTCGAAGAACTTTTATTGGATTACATAACAACATTAAATTTATATTCAATACCAAATCAAATTGAAGATAATGATTATTAATGTTAGTTAATTTTTTTTCTTTCAGGACGCACATGGCTTGAAAGAGGCAAACACTGCACCAGTCACTGACGCATCTCAAGACGTCACTGTCACAAGTGGAATTCAAAATGACACTCACACGACGATTATTTTCTCAAGAAAGTGGCAAACCTGTGATCCTGATGATAAACAATTGACGGTAAGATAATTGCTACCGAAAATTTAAAATTCTTATTCAAAAGTCTCTGCCAAATCATTAAAACTTGTTGTCAAGCAATTTTAAATACTAAGTTTAGAATTATGCAAAAAAAAGTGCTTTTCTCATGCCAAGAAAGCTGATATTTAATACCTAATTTTTGCAAACTAGCGCAAAAAACCGGTTTTCAGCGAATAAATTACCTGAAGGTGATACAACTGGACTAACTCGTCGGCCCAAACAATATAGTTTATTTTTATGACTAGCTCGAATATCTAAATTTATGTGAGAGAAGTAAATAGACCCTTTGACGCCAATTTGTATTCAAAACAATAAAACGTAGCAGTTTTGAGCCTTAAGGCCCAACATCACGCCTCGAGTAACAAAGAAACGAAAGAAAATTAGAATATTCGCGAGAAGACTCTTTCTCTCTCTCTCACTGATTTATATTTTATGCCAGATTCAGAAATTCTCGGGACTCACTAAGGCCCATCGGGGGCCAAGATTCCCGCGGCGGCATTTAGGCGTTTAGCATGCCGTACGCACCCTTTAGGACAGCGGGATGCCAGTAGTCGAAAAGCATGAATCCAAAGGAACCGTCGACCCATTAAAATACTTCTAATCGAGAATCGAGCACACCGTTTATACCCCCACTTTTTTTCTTTATATGGGACCTTTGTTCCCCGATTCTAACTCTATTAGGTTATTCAATGGTCGACTGCTTCTGTAATTTCAGGGAGATACGATTAGGGTACTGTGGGCACTGCATCCTACCGATCCTGAACTGAATTCGGCAGCCTTTCATGGAGAAAGACGAGGAGGTAGGGCCTTACGACTTAAGGCCCCTGCTCCACATCCCCCACCACCTCCGAGAAGCTCAAATGTTCAGCACTGGGATGTTAAATTGAATCAGGTTGGTAGAAAATCATTTTTTTATACTTGGAAATAAGGCATCAGTTTTGGACCTCGGGGAAAAAAAATTGGGGCCTTATTTGTCCCTTTCGGGAGATTTATGTCTCGGATCAATGATACTCAATTATGGCAATTTGTCTTTTCAGTTTGCCGTTTCTAATACCACAGACACGGAATATTGGTGCAAGATTTTCAAGGCACCGATGGCTGAGAAGCATCACATGATTGGCGTAAGTATTTTATTTTTTGGTTATATCTTAAGGAGTTGATGAATACGTATAACTATTTATCATGGGAACCAGGAATTGATTCAAATGTGATTCATGAATTAAAATTATTCGCACTACGCGACCGGACGTCGCGTCGAGTAACTCGTCACTGGAATTAAAAGGAACTTGGCTGTTTATCAAGAAATGATGTTACCACTAGCACGAAACATTTACGGACTGTCAATGAGATCCCCGAAAAATAAAGATAAAAAATAAAATAAAATAAAGAAGAATCTACCCGTTCGCTGTTTAGCTTTTGTCCCAACGAAACTTTTAGAACGCTTAATATACCTGCTAGCCTGTTATCTTTTCATCGATGAGCGTTAGGAGATCTTTATGATCCATAAATTATGTCATACTTACTTGTAAATCACCGCCAACAGCAGAAATTTTTACCACAACATAAAGTTTAGACGAAATCGCTCTTCGAAATTAACAGCTGCCGAAATAAAGATCTGATCTGATAAAAACCAAGAAGGTCCTTCTCAATTCTCTCGCGATGACGAAATATGGAAATTGTCATTCACTGACGATAATAATTTAATTATATTTTGTAAAAGAGTCAGGAATGAAAATATCCCGTTTTAAAAAAAAATGTGGTATATAGAGAAATTCCTGAAAGTGAAATATTATTCCAAATTAGCAATTGAGCTACTTAAAAAAAGTAATTAGGTCATTAAGTCAACCCAGCAGAGTATAAATTTCTCAGGAACCACTTTTCGCACCAAGATTCTCTTTTTTAATGAAGCTCGAACTGGTTCCGAAGAAAGTATGGGAATTAATCAACTTTTTGTTTTATTTTAATGAATTTTTTATTTTTTTAGTACACACCGCTTGTGGAGAAGGCGAACGAGGGTCTCGTACACCACGTGATTCTGTACGAATGCGTCTCAACACTCTCAACATCAGAGATGCTCGGAAAACATACGAAACTGGCTGGAGGGCATTGCTACAGCCCGACGATGCCAAGAGAATGGGAATCCTGTCTTCAACCAGTCCTCGCCTGGGCTCGCGGAAGCAAGGGTGAGTCTAGAAAGAATTTTTTCGTTAAGTCCTCATTTACTCTGCAACCAGACGTAATTTCTTCATTTATCTTCAGACAAGAAAAATCGATGATTGAAGAGTTCATTTATTCTGGAACAAGAAACGATTTGTTAATATTTTTTTTTAAAAGAAGTGTACTCAGATGAAAATATTTGTTAGAATTCCAAGGTGGAGCGCGAATTTTTTAAGACTTGATGTATGATAGATATAAATTTTATTTCTTTTTTTCTTCAGGAGAATGGTTTCCCGAACACGTTGGACTTCCAGTGGGAGAACATAAAGAGGGAACATATTATATGTTGGAAGTTCACTACAATAATCCACTTCGCAGAACAGTCATTGACAGTAGTGGAGTGAGAATTCACTACACTTCCAATCTTCGAGAAAATGAAGCTGGAATTCTTGTAGCTGGCGTGGCAGTCACTCCTCTTCATGTCATTCCGCCAAAACAGGAAACTTATGCCACTGCTGGATATTGCACTCCTGATTGCACAAATATGGTACGGAATGACTAATTATCATCAGTTTTTCAAACAAAAATTGTTGGGAAATATACTATCTGATTTTATTAAATGATAATAATGTAGTAAAAGTATAATAACGTGAAAGTTCGACTCAAATTAGAGCTGAGATACATTTTTTGTAATCTACATTATTTCCCACGATAATCGGAAACGCGTAACCACAAGGAAGATCAACGTCAGCAGATTTTAATCTCTAGAGATGAAACGTTGAATCATAAAACTGATCTCGTTATGAATTCTACGAAGGTACCTTAGATGACTGACTCACTTGCAACCATGTCTAGAGTTTTAATCAGTCTGGTGCATTTTGCATCAAAATCAAGTTTTGTAAAACATGTTTGATTGCTATCGCGTTATAATTCAGATTTTATTTGCTGCATATAGAATTAGAAGAATGTTTGTTTAAAATAGGGACATTGAATTTAGTTTTCCAAATTTCTAATTACTTAAATCAATCTTGAAATAAAGTTCTTGGAAGAGATTTAATAGATAAAAAACTAATCTATTGGGAAACTAGTTAAAAGCTGCCGCGATCATTAATGAATTGATATCTTCTTTTTATCTTATTAAGCTTATTCTACTCTTCACTCGAGTGATAATAGTCTGATAAAAATTTTAATCTTTTTCCAATGCTAGACATTCGGCTTGATTGAACAATTGGAATCTAAAGTATTTTTGGATTATCTTGTAAAATATATGAATTGGGGAATCAATCGATTCAGAAGCGTGGTTGGTTTACTTAAAATGAACATCCCTGTAAAAATATATTCTAACGAAAAATTTATTTTTGTTAATAGATGTTCCCAGATGAAGGTGTCAATGTCGTGTCTGTGGTTTTGCATTCTCACTTGGCTGGTCGAAAATTGAGTTTGAAGCACATTCGAAAAGGCACTGAACTTCCAAAAATAGTTCAAGACAATCATTTTGATTTTGATTATCAACAGTCACACACTTTGGATAAGGAAGTTACAATTCTTCCTGGAGATGAAATAGTTGCTGAATGTGTTTACGGAACTATCAATAGACCCAATGCAACTTTAGGAGGATATGCAGCCGATCAGGAAATGTGTTTAGCTTTTGTAGTCCATTATCCTAGAACTGAGTTGGCAGCTTGTTACAGTATGACACCTGTCAGGGAACTTTTCAAAACTTTAGGCATTACCAGTTTCAAGGGAATCTCAATGGAACATTTAGAAAAACTTTTCCTGACTACTGGGTAAGAATTTTACCTTGTTTGATTTTTGTATGGTAGATTACAAATTCTTTAATTAAAGATTAATCTATTTTATCTTGTTGCAGATTTGATGCTTTGGCTCTACCAAACATGCAGCTTTCAACTTATCAAGCTTTGCAAGCAGACGACCAGAGTGATGAAGGTCTCGTTAAAAAAACGGAATCTGCACTGAAAATAATGAGGGATTACACAGAAGCAAAAAATAATGATATGTTGTTCACCACTCTGGTTATCGAAGACCCTCAAGAGTTTAGAGGTAATTACATTGCAAAATCTAGGCATTGTTATCTTATCATTAAGGAGCGATGAGTTATGATTATAATTTGGTTTTAGGTCGCACCTTGGCAGAACATATGCAAGCTTTACCATGGACTGAAGAACTTCTTGCACGGTCTATCGAAAAAAGCTTATATAATGGAAAACATATGTCTTTTTGCAGAATGAGGGACGATAATCTTGCTATGGTAAGAATACCTTGATAGGTATTTTATTGTTAATTATATTCTCTCGATTTTTTATTTCAGCATGTTTTAATTTTGAATTTTTATTTACAGCCAGTATCAATTCAAATGTTCCCGAACTTCACAGCACTTCCTGAACCAAACAATACCGTATGCGCTGAAATGAAAAGATTAACAAGTTCGACAGAAATACCTTCTCCATTTTCATCTCTTTTAATCATAACATTAAGTGTCCCACTTTTATGGACATTTGTTTGATTATGAAGATTGAAATCAAAGATTCGACTTTCAAAGCGAAAACGCTTTTTTGTATATTTTTAAAACTGTAAATTGGTTCTGATTTATTTATTGTAACTATCGCGAGTTTTTTTTTAAATGTAAAATCTCGAGAAAAATCGGTTCGAAAAGGACCGATGGAAATTATATATCGCTTTTAGTTTGTAAAACGACATGTAAATATAAGAAATAAGTCCTACAGTTATAAGTTCAAGTGATCTTTGTAACGCGAGTTTTGTATAAAATAAATTAGATTTTATAAATAATTAAACTTTTTCATTATCTTGAAACCCCCTTAAAAAATTCTGACACTTGCAAAATAATAGGCTGCTAAACTTAATTTATGCACGGAAAAGTGAAAGCTAGTAGAAATTGTCAATTTTCTCCTGCAATATCAATTGTCAAACCACTATTATATACACACAGTTTTCTTTTCCAATAAAAACTAGTTTATTACAGCAATTACGGTGCTTTGTACGTAAAGTGATTATTTTAGAGTCCAAACAGGAACTCAGAAATTTTATTATCTCTCCTTGAAGACTTGGGAATTCCAATTTTTATATGTCCATAATTCTTGTGTACTCATTCTTTTAAATAACATTGCTTTTATTTTTCATCTTTTTACATCCTGAATGATCGTTAATCATTCGTTAAAATGATCGTTCAACTGTGAAGGTGGATGCAAAAAAAAAACACTTTGTTTTAATTTTTAGAAAAACTGTAAATTTATCCGTTATATTAAAATATTCACCTTAGTTTGACATTTTTTTGGACCAATCAAGTTGCAACTATAATTATATTTGTTTATATTAATATTAAGATTAATTCGATAAAAGGATTTTGCTTAAACAATTTATTTAATATCATATAGACGTTTTTTGGTTTATTATTTCTTATCAGCATATCTCAGGTTTCCGTATAATCGTGCAGATGGTAGATAAAGAGAATAATTTTCAATTATGATTGTAGCTAGTAGAAAACCTTGTATGTTGCGACAGTAATGTACAGGTGGTGATCGTAGTAACAACACTCAGAATTGACAATAACTATGGAAGACTGTTCGTGTATAAATACTCGTTTTTCAACTCGAAAAACTAATTTTCTTAGATAACAGTGTCGCGGAAAAATTCGTAATACTTTATGCCATAGTAGTTTTGTAAAATATTGCGTTGCATTAAATTAGTGAACACATAAAATAAGCCATATTGATCAATCATGGCTACTGGAATCAATAATCAAGCATTTAGCAATGTAAAATACATTTGATTCTATATATTCATATTTTATAAATTATTTTATTACAATTAATTTTAATATTTAAATTATAAATTCTTTCCAGGAACATGAAATGAATGTTATTAACTTAGACACAAAAACACTAAATGAGGTGAGCCTTTTCCAAAATTGAATTTATCTGTACTTTTTGAATTTTGCATCCAAAAAAGAATAATCCTAAACTTCAAACCGGTTATTAGTAGTTAAATATGTTTTGTCTTCTCCTTAAAGAATTATGAAGGAGAAAAAGAAGAATTGAAGAAAAGTCCAGGAATTTTAAAAAAGAGAAAAGAACAGTTAGGAATAATTATTACAGAAAATAAAACAGTTTTTAAATCCTGTGGCCTACTGTTACTCAACATTTTAGTTTTCTCTTACGTGACCTTTGCGGGTCTTTACTGGCACAAAAACTGTAAGTAGTATTCGTGATTTTTAAAATATATTCGATAAGAATAAGACTTTCAAATATTTTAAAAGATAAAATTAATTTTAGCAAGTGATTGTGATATGGAGTGGTGTAATGGATTCGGCATGCTTATTATAATCATAGTGATAATCTACTCATGTGTATTATATTCTACTGTGATGAAAAAATGCATTAGAATATTGAACGATTGTTGTCAGATGTCCTGTTTACCTATAAAACTTTTTAATAGAATTGCCCCAAAGTCCAAGTACGTTCATAAATTTATTTATAATAATATTTTATGCATATTAATATAAAATAAAATAAAAGTATTTAATTTTTAGAAGTAAATGTTCCTTTCGTGGAATTTTCCAAGCTACAATATACTTGCTAATATTGGCATCATTAATTGTATTTTTAATTTATGACACTGCTGGTTCTCGAGAAAGATGGATCAGTTTTGGTGGTATAATGATTATAATTATTTTTGGTTGGATATTTTCTAAACATCCTAATCAAGTAAGTAAACAAATCTTTATTTTTAATATCTGAAGACAAATATCGTTTTTTAATAAATTGCAAATATTTTTACGATCCTAGATAAATTGGAGAACAGTCGTTTCTGGACTTATTATCCAATTTCTATTTGGATTATTTACAATCAGGTGGTCAGTTGGACGTGCGATATTTCAATGTATTTCGAAAAAAGTAGAAACATTTTTAAATTACGTTCAAATCGGAGCCAAATTTGCATATTCAGATGCACTCGTTGAGAACAAAATTTTCGCATTTTATGTTAGTATCTTCATTTTCAACAGCCAATCTTTACATGTTTTACCAACTCTCTTATTGATAAAATTAAAATATTTTCCATAGGCACTTCCTGCTATTTTTTTCTTTGGCTTCATAATACAAATGTTGTACCACTGCGGTGTTTTGCAAAAAGTAATTTTGAAACTGGGCTGGGCTCTTCAAAATCTGATGGGAGTAACTGTTTGCGAATCAATGAACGCAGCTGGAAATACTTTCTTAGGAATGGTAATAACCAAGTAATACCAAATCACTACAATTAACATCAACTGGTGGTCGTTAAAATATTTATATTATCAATATTTTTAGACTGAAACTGTGCTGCTAATCAAACCATATATGAATACTCTAACCACATCAGAAATACACACCATAATGTGTTCTGGATTTTCCTCTGTCTCTGGTTCGTCTTATATTTACAATTCTACTTTTATTTTCTCCAATGTATTTTTTATCAATTAAAAACATAATTACACTATAACTGAAAAATTGTAGGAACAACCTTGGCAGCTTACATGGGATTTGGGGCAGAACCTTCTAGTTTGATAACAGCTACTCTCATGGCTGCACCAGCAGCGCTTGCTTTTTCCAAATTATTATATCCAGAAACTGAAAAAAGTTTAACTACTCTCAAAGAATTGCCACCTTATAAATCGTGAGTTATAGAAAACAATTAACTATATTACAGAAAAATGTATGATATATTATAAATTTTGCAGGGAAGATTCAAGTCTCTTGGATGCTGGAATAAAAGGAGCCCTCAATGGAATACCCATCGTTCTTGGTATAACAGCAAACATAATTGCATTTACTTCATTCGTTGCATTTTTGAATGGACTTTTATCCTGGATGGGTGGACTTGTTGGGTACACTGAATTGACCTTCGAGGTACTTTAATCAATATATATTATCGTAGGATTAAAATTAATCAAATTTGACTGTCTTTTTCTTCTAGTTTATCCTTTCCAAGACGTTTATGCCAGTAAGTTGGATAATGGGTGTTCCATGGGACAATTGTGAGGACGTTGGCCACTTAATTGGCCTAAAAGTATCTGTAAATGAATTCGTAGCCTATGAGAAATTAGGACAATATAAAACAGAAGGAAGATTTTCCCCCAGAACCGAAGCTATTGCCACTTATGCAATCTGTGGTTTTTCTAATCCTGCTGCTCTTGGAATATTTACTGGGGCTCTCACAACAATGATTCCAGAAAAAAAGACACAAGTTACTGAAGTGGCAATTCGAGCAGCAGTTGCTGGAAGCATAGTGTGCTTTCTTACTGCTTGCACTGCAGGTTTGAGTTTCAATTTCGATACTAATTTATCAACAAACTTAAAACGTGATCTTCCAATCATCATACATTATTTATTAACTGTTCATTTTTACAGGCATGCTGATGGATGAAACTTTCTACTCTTCAGCCTCAAACACAACAAGACTATAAAAAACTCAACAAGATGTAGGATAAAATTATTTTATAGATATATTTTTTAAAGTCGTTTTAAGCTTCAAATTAATCTAATAAAGAAATATTGTATACGACAGAAAAGAGTTATTCCGAATACATACATTCAATCAGTAGTAAAATAAAATACATCCTAAAATATCGAATAAAAAGTTATATAAATAGGTGATAGTGAATAATAATAAATTGTGATAAAGACTTCTTGTACTTCATGTGAGTGCTATTCGAATTTATCATTATTCGTGGAATGTGTGCGTGCACCACCAAAAAATTAATCATCTGATGATTTGAAATTAAAATTGAAATTACTTTCTTTCTTCATTATGGCAGTACATGCAGGCTGTGAATTTCGTAGATACCCTGTGTACGTTGGAATACGACTTTAGTTACTTCCAACATCTTTGGGAGAACGTCTATATTGCGCTGAACTTGGTCACCGCAAACCTAGTATAAATTAAAATTAAAATCAGTATCTCAAACTCTCCAAGTTAAGTAACTTCAAATGTACCTTTTTCAATAAATTTTCTCTAGTTGGCATTGTATACATAGCAACAATAGCAGCTTTTCTCACAACCCATGCATGATGCTGAGCTAGAGTTTTGTTGTAGGCATTCTGACAGCATGCTGACGTTTTTTCCGAATCCGACAGTTCTCCTATTTGTTTGAGAAACTCGGAAATAAAATCTGTAATAATGAAATAAGTTGATTTATAAATGATACATAAATAATTAATTAATAATTAATTATAATGTATTATATAATTAAAAATAAGGTACCCAGTCCTCTATGGAGTCTTAAAAATGTTCGAGCACCACTGACAAAGTCTTTTTTCTCGAGTAACTTGTTTTCCTTCTCATGCTGAATCATGGATTTAATTGTTTGGTAATTTCCCTCATCTTTGTTAAGCAATTCTCGCAGGATATCAATTTTTTGCTTCAGGTCTGAAGATACAAAACTGAAGACGCTGCCCATGAGCTGAAAAAATCTACATAAAAATAAATTGCTATTTAGAATTTATATCTTTCCTGTCAACGTAAGCATGAATCATTTTTTAACATTTGCAATATATGCTCAAAACTTATTTATCAATGCCAGATGTTAAACTGATGATAAAAACTTCAAGGTTGACATTAATGTAAAATGAAGTATAATAAATTCGATTCAAGATATATTATCAATCTTCTAGAAAAGTTGAATTATTATTCATTGAAATCTCAAGAAAAAATAACGAATATAACAAATGAGTGAAAGAAAATTAATTTATTAATCAATTTTTGGAGTGTTAAGGAGTGAATAACGTGAATAACAAAGAAGTTCATTGTTACATGCATTGTTTTCGATGCATGTACAACTGTTTTTGAGAGTATGTATCATTTCAATTTTAATTTATACTTACTTGTATAATTCATTGTAAGCTTCGAGATAAGCCTTGATATCGACATCATCCTCTTCAACGAGGGCATGATCAAAATGATTGTGAACAACATGTAAATTAAAATACGTCAAATCTTGACCCTCCGCCATTTTAACTTTCTTCAGCTTTGAACTTTGAAGCTTTGTTAGCTTTCTCATCGACTTCCATTATTCCCAGTAGATGGAGCCTTGTTTGCAGGCTCGCCAATATTATAAAAAGAAAAATCGATAATTGGCCAGCCAGATTTAGACTTACCTTGTGCAGAAGAGTATTAAGAGTTGGTAATACTGTGGCAGTTGATAATATTTTGGCAGTTGGTAATGCCAGAGATTCTGGTAATGCCATAATAAGATAAATTAATGTTATTCGTATTGAAATAATTCAAAATATTGGCTGATAGTGATTTATATATATATTTATTATATCTTATATTAATGTGTCAAATTAATATTCAATATATATTACACAAAGTGTATAATATTATTTTGATAAGAAATGTTGGTTATCCTTTATTGACACAGTTGTAATTCACACTTGCAATCTTTTTAAAACAGTGAAGATATTGAAGTAAATTATTGAAGCTAGGAAATAATCATGATTACATTTTTTAAAAAATAAATTAGAAATTGAAAAATAATTGTTACAGTTATGTTACAGTAGGGTATACTTTTTGTAGATAATCATACTGACTGGTTGGTTTTAATTTACTTTCGAATATAGACTCTAGATGGTAGTTTATGTTACGTCCATGAGCTTCTGCCATCTGGCGAAATGTTGAGGTGATAGAGCAGGGACGTTACAATTTCTATTTTTACTGTTTTCAAGAAATCTGAATTATTATTACATTTTTTTATATAAATAAATGTTTAAAAATAATTATTATAAACTTTTCATATAAAATGGTATATTTTTATTCTAATTTGTAAAAAATACACAAGTAGAAAATGATTCTCCAACCAATATTAAAGTTTCTCTCTGATATTAATATTACAAAATAATAGAGGTAAATGTAAATTTTTTAAATATCAGATTTTAAGTAACGGATAAGCAAAAAACTCAAATATACTATTCGTTGCAATTTTCTGCTATGAAAATGTAATTATAATATTAAAATCTTAAATGCATTGCGAAATACTTTCACTTCAAGCAATAAGTCACTTACTGGTATAATAATTAGTTTTAACGAAGGGCATTTTGGTAACAGTGGCCTTGTACGTTTTCCCTCGAACTTCAACAAGGACACCATTGCCATTCTGTGCCAAATTGGGAGGTACATAACCGATGGCAATGGGCCTTCCTAAAGTGGGGCTGGGACCACCGGAAGTCACTTTGCCCACCTTTTCTCCTTCAGGTGTTAAGATTGCAGCTCCTTCCCTCGCTGGTGGTCCTTGGCTCATCGAAAGGCCAACTCGTTTTTTCGTCACACCTGATTTTATCTGTGACAATATCTTCTCTGATCCTGGGAAATTTGCCTCTCCCCGACGTCGTTTTGCTTAAAAATTAATTACACATAAGATTTACATGGATTTACATTATAAGATGTGGATCATATTATGAGATACTAATTAGATCTTCTATCTTTTAATTATCCATAACTTAATTGTATAAAAATACAAACCAACAAGCCAGGTAAGTCCAGCCTCGACAGGGGTCGTTTCCTCGTCGATGTCATGCCCGTAGAGACAGAGACCAGCCTCCAATCTGCAGAAATTGGTGGAAAATGAGAAAAGCCCCACCCACACACCTGTGGATCCTTACCTTAAGCTATCTCTAGCGCCGAGTCCTGCGAGTTTTACATCAGGATTCTCCAGGATTTTTGTAACCAAGTCTCCAGCAGTCTTTCCAGATACAGAAATTTCAAAGCCATCTTCGCCTGTGTAACCACATCTCGAAATCCTCACCTGATCATTCAACACCTCAGTTTCAATACTGTTCATAAACCTCAATTTACTCAAATCGATTTTTACAAGTGATTGAAGTGCATCAGCAGCTGATGGACCCTGCAGAGCAACGAGACCTTGTTCCAGGGGGTCTAAAAATTCTATATTTACATCCTTGCCCTTGGCCTTCAACTCATCCTAAAATAATAATTGTGGAAATCAGTTTATTTAAAAATGTCCAATATTCAATCGGAATTAATGTAGAAGCGCAATTACTTTCTTTTCTAGTAATAGTTGTGAGTCCTCATTTCGTCTTCCAGCATTTGAAACAACGAAATACTTGTTCTCCTGATCTTTGGTAATAATCAGATCATCCAGGATTCCACCGTTTTTGTTGGTGAAGACAGTGAGGGTTGCACATCCTTGACCCAGATTTTTGAGGTCACTGGTGGTCAAGGATTCTAGTAATTCGGTTGCATCTTTGCCGATTACGCGAGTCTGCAGCATGTGTCCAACATCGAATAAGGACGCGAAAGTTCTCGTGTGCTGATGGGATGCAGCAATTGCTTCTCTGTACTGCACTGGTAATAGCCAGCCGGCGAAATTCACGATTTTGCCTGAGGGAAGAGAATAATGAACACAGTCCCCGATTCTTATCCGACTTCGTACCAGCCGTCCCTTACGAAATGAGAAAACGTTAATTTCGTAAATGCCGGAGGTAGACGTGAAGCCTGATTATGGACGTGGGTGTAGTCGTAAATTCGAAACAAATTTGTTAAATTATAAATTACAGAATGTATGGTAAGTAATTGGCGCATAATGAGCTAAATCGCAGACTCTTAAAAATAAGGTGGTCCAAACTTATAGATGGGATCCAAGCATACCTTGATGTTCCACGTGAAGGTCATAAAGACACGTTTTCTTGACCTCTTGTGACGAAAACCGTCTCCTTCCATAATTTATTATCGCTTCCAAATTCCCAGAGGATTTTTCTCCCGCACTGAAATTGCGACCCACTGAAGTACTGAGTCGAAACATCGTTCACTAATCTTGAACGACCCACAACTGAAGTATTTGAAACATTATGTTTATGAAATATTTACAGAATGGTCTGACCCTTGTGACACTTCCCTCTGAATGTACAAGATAAGTTTGAGAAGACACACTATTTTCTCCATACTTTTCCACTATCGCTAATATCGTATCGATCCCACGCAAAGGTCAAGCAGTTCAAGATAAAACCAAACATCTGAAAAACACGCAACACAGATTGTTCTATTTAAAAAATAATTTAAATGATCTATAAGATTTCATGAATTGGAATAATTGAAAATATTATACTGGTTGAATTGTGTGAAGACCTATATTTTATTTATTGAACTGTTTGGAGTTAGTAAAAGACGAGACAGAAGGAAGAGATATGATATAAAGAGACAAAATATGCTTATTAAATTTTTATTGTACCACGTAATAATAATAGTAATAATAATAATAACCATAAAGATGATCGCAATAATAATCGCAATAATCGTCATCAGTATGATAATAATAATCGTGATAATAATGACAATAATAAAAGGTATTAATAATAATATTAATAATGATAAATCGTAATAATTAATAGTTCGCAATAATGGTAATAATCAATAATCAATAATGCGACAATGTCAATATTGTAGTAGCGCGTCGAACGGAGAAACGACGTATCATTATCTATATATATATTTTATATATATATATAGTTGTATATATATATATTATAAAAAATAAAAAGGATAACGAAGACAGTAGTATCAATGTTCGTTCGTACATTTTGTTTCCCGCACTTTCTGGGATTTTTTGTTTAAATAGCTTTTTTTGCCTTTTCCTTAAGTTCTCGTGTTTACACAATTAATGCAAAATGTCCCTACAGTCCGACGAATATGTGCTTTAGTCGTTCTTTGCTCGATGCTTTCCCTCTTACACATGTAACCCATTCACTCACACTTGGATGATGTCGGGTGACTGGAATTTTTAGGATATGGGAGTGGGGGCGGGATTTTAGGAAAATGGATTCAAGGATATCAGTTTATGACTATTGATGAGGCTGTAAATGGTACTATCTGCTGCGGTGTGTGTTTGTAAATACAAAAAGCAAATTGTTGAATAATTAATAAAAAAAAAAATGAAACACGGTTTTAAATTATACCGAGAGCGACGCCCGTCGATCGGCAGTTGCTGATTCTTCGCGGGGATGAGAATCTAATTAGACGCGATCGATTTTACATTTCTAAAATAGAATTCCAACAATTTGTTTCTCTCTTGTGGAAAATCGATCGCGTCCATATTTTGCTCTTTAGAATTCAGTAGATCGACGGACGTCCAGTTGTTTGTTGATACGAGTGAACGATGTAAAATGTCGCGGCGTCGCGCAAAAGGGAAATTAAATTCGAAGGTGCACCGAGAATTGATATTGCTGCGTTCCTTTTTTCTGCTTTTCAACTTACAAGCTCCTATTAAAAAAACAATCACAAATTTCCCTTCGAGACTGAGGTCGAAATAATTCTTTTTTTTTTTTGAAATTTTTCATCCCAGACATTTTTACAGTATTTTTACATTAGGAATTTTTCTTGAGAAATCCATCATCTCGAAACGAAACTTGGGACAGATTTATATTAAAGCATATATCTGTTTATGTATATGTATATATATATTTATATACGAAAAGAAGAAATAAGGTACACCAATAATTACAATATCTGAATGTACAAATTGTCCGAAAAGTGGATTAATTTTCTTCGATCGACACATTTTTTGTATTTATTTTTTGTAGGTATTTGTCGCTCGGTTTTGTCAGGAAGGAGGAGGGGGAATCGCTTCTGCCAACATACAATGTACAATCATTTTATCGAGGAACCTTCGACTAATAATTCCGATTAAATTTCTCCTTAACCGATAATTTTTCGCCTAAAACGTTCATTTTCGCCTTAACTATACAGTATCTAATAATCACGACTCAAATACAATTATCGTCATCACCCTTTCGAATATAGATACAATAATTTGTGTTTTTTGCCCTTTTACAGTATATACTCACAATAATTACTCAGTTTGGAGGTCATCGTATATCTATATATATATATAATTTATAAAATGAAAATAGGTACAATTTTGGACACTTTTTTCATCTCGAGAAAAAACGCTCCGAAAAAGTGTTTTGCTTTCTTTTTCGCTTAATAATGCCCATCGGTTGCGATTCTAGTCCACTTGGTAGTAAAATTTTGTTCTATCTTTCTTACACATTCGCACGCATTTATCATTTATAACCATTTTATTCGCATCTTTTTTCACAACATTTTTATTCGATTCGCACTGTCACTTGCGCACACCAAGTCGCCCTCGCGATTACACACGCCTTTCCGCCATTTAATTTCTAAGACCTTAATTTTAAGGCGAACCTCGCCTTACTTCCGGTCATTGATCTTTCCGCTATTTTTTTTTTATTCTCACTCAAAAAATTCACTTAATTTCTATCGATTCGAAACGTACACCGCACTATTTACACCGGGCAGAATATTCACACTACTTTTTTTCTCTCGTCGAGGAAAAAGCAATTTTGGGCAGAAAGATCTCTCGACCGAAGGCAAAAAGCGAGGATCCAAAATTTTTGCGTCGCACCCTTGTACGCCAAAATTTTCTCGTCACCGGATATTCGATCGTTATAGCCTAAACATTGCCTAGGAAGTAGTAATTTAATACACGTAATCACCTGCCTCGCACTCTCATCCTAATTTCGGATAATCTATTTACAATCAAGTAGTCCTGGAACAACAGTCCGACTCGTTCGATTTTTTCATTCATTATTTCCATTTTTTATTTATCATTCTTTCTGGATGTTTTCCCATTCGAACGTGTCGCGCGAAAAATGCAAAAAGGCTCGCGAATTTAACCACGGTCGTAATCGGATTTCTTCTCCGTAACATGAAATGACGACGATTTTTAATCGTCGTTTCTACACTTGGAACTCGCTCGTAACCGAAAGAGACTGGAACGTTACACAATTTGACATGTTACATATTTCACGTCGTATTTTTAACTCTCTCTTTCATGATTTTTTCTTCACTGTTTCCGAAATTTTTAAATTGTGATCCCTACAAAGACCTTCAACGATTTGTACACTTGGCAAACATTTATTCCATTTGATATTGTAAATAAAAAATTCAATTTTACAACGCATAATCTTGATTTCCATTATTATTATTATTTAAGTTATTTTGGTTCTTGAACACCAGCCAAAATCTGCAAAATTTATTGAAATGTGTATTATATGTTTATTCAAAATCTGAAGGTCTTTGTTTACAAAGTAACAATGACACACTTTTTGAAACAGTCACCTCGCTTGCCGAAAGATTGACAAAATGTCAGGAAAGGGGTTGGGGTTGAGGGGTAGTCACTTGACAATCAACTAATGATAATGACAATAAAAACAGTAATAGTAGCAATAATATCTAACTAAAACTAATTACAATGATTAAAATAAAGCGAGACGTCGGGATTTCAAGGGTATTACTTTAAATTCCTTATTTTTCTCGATTCTCCTCGGAAAATTTGGCACATGACAACTTCATTTTTTTCCTCTGAACGCCCGACGTCTTTTGACAATATTAATGATAATCTTTAATAAATGCACGTGTCCTAAATTTCGTGTGACAATCGTCAGCGTATTTTATAGACTTATCCTTTAATTTTTCAATTTGATTCATGGAGATCTCGTTGGGCTCGCCTTCGTCGATGGATGCTACCGATTAAAAAAAAATGGCCTGGTAACATCGATCTCGAATTTTTGATATATAACTATATAAAACAGGAAGAACGTAATTCCTCCGGGATTTTACTCCGAAGAACGTATACACACGAAACTAGAAATATCACATCGAGTAATATAAAACACACGCGAGAACGAAGGCAAAAGTTTGCACGCGGGTTCTAGTAACGTACTATAATTATAATTCTAATATTATAGAAACTGAACTAATATTTTGTAGGGCGTAGTTTTGCTGTTAAGTATAACGGTAGTCATTAAACTAAAAATCGTAGCACTTTAAAAAAAAATTTATTTCACTTTAATCCGAATCTAAAATAGTAACTAAAGAACCGTAGCGTTTGAGTTCAGGGTCGATGCAGTTCGAGAACAGGACTAAAAATAATCTTAAAAGTAACAATAAAATTCCTAACTTTCGTTATTTTTCTCCCCTCGCTTCTTAAACCAATTCTGACTAGCAAACGTTACGAATCCACCCACCGATTGCCAAACAAGAATTTTTAATTTTCAATCAGTGCAGGAAAACGAAAATAAAATAATAAATTCAAAATAGAATAATAAATTTGTATTCCCAGGAGCATTGCACCCGACTCGATCTACACCTGCCGTATAATAAAATAAAGAAAATGGATCATAAAGCTTAATTAATGACAAGTTGCATTATCCGCCCTCCTCGACTTATTCTGGCTAAAAAAAGCATCTTTAACGGAACTTTCAGTCGTATCGCTAACGAGCGATATTTTTTTTATACAACGTACCCGCTAAAAAAAACATACCTTTAACGTCAACAACAGTTAATCGATTCGTTCATTAAAACATTATCTCTACCACGGGAACGTAAAAAAGAAAACTTAATCTAACAGACAGCTCACTCGCGTTTCTTTACGTATATAAATATATGTAAATATAATATAATATATTAGATATAAAAAAAGAGGAGAATCTCGAGAAGTGGCATTTTTTCCGTCTCCTGGACTTCGCCTTTTCACTAAAATATACTTATGGCCTTCGACGATTCGAGCAAAGTTCACCGAGTCTTATGTACGCTGATTTCTGTAAAATACGCCTTCAATTGCCTTCGAGATGTTCATCTCTAAAGTCCATATTTTCCTCCCAAATAAAATTTCTTTTTTTAGTAATTTCACTCCCTTCATTCAAAATCTGAGCATTATTTCTTTTCACATTGGGAGAAAAATGTCAACTCTAATCTCTCTATCGTACAACATAAATTAACAGCGGTATCAAAAGAATTAGGACCAAGAAAATTCAACCCGGATTTGCAATTTTCAGCTGCGCAAATCGTGAGAATTTTCTTGGCTGGAACGAAGCGTGGAGATTTGAGAAACAATGTTACAAACGAAGATTTCAAGATTCATTCGCACCGTACATCCATTTGAAAGAGTGTCGCTTTTTTCATACAGGGATCGATCGATCGACCGATAGTCCGATCGATCGAAGTTGATACAACAACGAAAAGAGGCTATGTTTTGTTAAGGCGCATATTATATTTCTTGCGCGTCCCGCAAGCTCTCCACGTTTTATAATCAATTTCACTTTCATCCAATCAACTTTTTAAAATCAACATTTCTTTTATTTTTAGATCTTAATTCATCTCACAGAGCTTCCGATTCTTCGATTCTCCTTAAAAGTATTAGAATATAAGTACCGATTTTTCGCCTGGTCGAGTTAAACTCGCCTGGGCTTTGTACCGTTTTTGACTAGAATGAAATTTCGAATGGAGAGCTTTTTACGAAGAAAACGGAAAGCATGAGGTATTTTTAGATTAAGATTTCATTTTAGAAACGTGGCTGGACCTGCAGGACCGAAAATGCGTCGGTGTATTTTGCCCAAACGGGGACTTTGACGAAACTCAATCGATACCATTAGAATTTTCGGGATCTCTGTTCTGAGATTCCAGTTCAAAATTATCGTAACCTTGCGCTGTGTTACTTGGTAACTAACTGTACGTAAAAGTCTGAAGTTTTGAAACTCAACGTTCGCCGTGATAATGGGACAAGGCCAACAGCGTCCTGTCACTTAATCTGCTTTAAATAATCTTTTTTGCATTAAAAAATCATCGTCCAACTTTGACATTCTTGAGATACTTATTCTTCCAACATTTTTTAACAGAATGATCATAAATAGATAAAAAATTAATCCAAAAACGTTTACTTTCAAGACCAATTCTCAAGTCAAAAATATCAGCTTTTAAAAAAGTTAATTCAAAAGGACAGGGCACTGATGTCAAGAGTTTCCCAAAAAACTGAAAAATCGCGAACGAACTTGGAACAACGCGTTATATGTGAGACTGGGGGCATTCTCATGGGGTGTGGATGGGTTGGCTTGTGGAATGGGTGTGGGGGGTTTGTATTGTGTTAAAGCAACGCCATAAGTGAAAAAACTCAAGGCTGCACTTGAAAATCGAAAAAAGGGGAATTCTTACGCGCGGCGTTGGGTCTCGATTACTAAAAAAAGTCGCCGATGATTTGCAACAAGTATCAATTTCGAGACCCCAAGCTGCGTGTCCGAATACTCTCCGATTCGTGTCCGAGTACCGAGTCCACTTCTGAAATCCGTCGGGAGTGCCTCCGCGATATTATATATTGTATTGTCACGCGATTGCTGCATCGCGCCTTATATTCGAGTACGGTAATAATAAATATGCGTATGCGTAGGTTACTGTTAATTAACTGTCAGACTTGACACTGGTTACGGTTAATTAATTGATATCTGGTAAAGTTTAAATATGGCTCCATCCACGTTCAATCGTCTCTCGCCTATATCGAGTATACAACGTACGTTGGCTAATCTACTAACACTTAGTACATTTAATTTACTGTAAAGTTTACTCGTAATGCGTATGATTAGGAGCGTCAGTTTTTTTTTTTTTGAGGGAAGGATCTCGGAAGGTTTTGGAGTTTAGGGAATTGGAAGATCGATGGAATTCCGTTTCCGGATTTTTGAGCCAACATCAGTTGTTTTCAGAGAAAAAGTCTGCCGACTTTATGAAATTTTGTTATGAATAAATAAATAAACTTGATTGGTCTGAGGAAGTGTCATCAGGTGACACAGCTTTGGAATATTTAATCAAAATAATCAATCCGATTCGCTCTCCGCTAAAAACTGATATTTGGGCGAATTGAGGGGCGAGATGACGCTCGAATAATCCGGTGCTTCCGGTAGTTGACAGCGCGATGTTTGGTAGCGCACACGACGATCAGACACTGAGAAGGACGACTTCCTGTATACTTATGCTTATTAATTGTTTAACTGTGGTACACTGTAATTACTGTCCTACTAATAGTACTACTAATTGTGAGTTATACGTGAAAACGTTTCATTTACTGTAACGAAAAACCCTGACAGAGGCACTCGCTCAGCGAATTTTTGGATAAGGTTTGCAAAGCATTTAGAAAATTTCATCAAATTCAACTGGGTCCCAAAATTTCGATCATCAATTCTCGGTTTCGACTCGGACTCGCATGCGGAGGGTCACATATTGGGACGGGTAAAAAATAATGTACTCCCGTTAACGAAATATCGGAGAATATTTTCAAGAGTATAGCTCGTCGAGGAGCCCCAGCAGTCCTTGGATCCGCGAGAGCTCCCTCGACGGGCCGCGCAATGGGTCTGATCCTCAAAATCGAGGTCTTTATCCGAAAGACAAGTTCGGTTTTTTTTTTGTTTTTTTTTTAATGGCCAGCTACAATTCGGAATTTTGTATTGTTTTAGCCTCTCTCGATATATTGATGGTGTCGAGTCTTCAGACCCACTGCCGTAAACTACGACTCCCATTTATACAGTGGACATTGAAACAACTTATTCCGGTTTTTAATCACGGAGGCTCGGCCAGATTCATCGCGTGAAGACGCGTGAAGCCGAGGCGCTCGCACTGCTATAGACTGTCGGTATTCATATATATGCTGCGCATGTTTACGGTACACACGAATATACGTAGACGTTTTTCGAAATCGCGATATATAATCTCGATTGATAATCTCGATTCATAATCTCGAGTTTTTAATCTCTCATGGTTCTTTTCAATCTCGATTCACGTATATCGTATATTCGTACTGCAAAGATTATTTCATTAAAAAATTAAAACCCGATTGAAAACAAACAAATGTTTTTTATTCGCTTGTAAAGCCGCATTGTCACAAGGACGCTTAAAAGCGTCATCGCGTTCAGGTCATAGGTCATTGGACAGGCCTAATTGTCGGACAATTAAAACCTGCCTATTTCGTCACATCCGGGTATTGTATCTCTCAAGTTCGGTGGATAGTTCTTCTCTGTGCATCCAAAAGTATGACAAAGGCCGCGAAATTATTTACTTTAATGACATAATTTTTGACATTGACAGGGAAAGCGGATCCTTTCCCTCCCAATTGGCGCTCAACAATTAGCGCTCTTTCCTAGGATGTGTCGAATATTTAGGAATTTGGTTACTTGCTTTTGACTTAATTTTGGGCAATTTACAAAATCAATTGGCTTTACATATCCGTAGAGTGTATATTTTAACTGTGTCAGAGTGTAAGAGTGTACATTATGTGTTGTGAGAGCGCAAAGCGCTCCCTTGTATGAGCTTGAGTGTTTGAGCGTGCGGGGTGCACGCTTTAGTACCAGGGCTAAACTTTTTTCAGAGCGTAAATGTGGGCATATTTACGTCACTATATATCTGTGTGTTTATTGGTTGTGTGATATTGATCATGTATATTTGATGCTTGGCGCATTTACCAATTTACCGCATCGCGGATTTACTGCGTTTAATTCGAGGTCGAGTCGTATTTGTGAATGTGTATGCGCTGGGAGTATGCACCAGCGCATCCGGGCTATGGCATTTTTTTAGTTTACAAACATTTAGCAATTTACATGAAGAGATTAAGATTATGGTTCGGGGCCGATTCTGCAGCTGTGCCTGCTCTTCGAACTGTCCTTTACTTCCTACTGTCTGCAGGCCAGGCTTTATCGGAGAAAACCTCGAATTATTTGATATCTGAAGATTTGATATCTGAAGATTCGAAGATTCGATATCTTAACGTTATTCTCCAGCACCTGGCGCGATTCCCGAAGTGGCGAGCTGCGCCACCGGCCCCCTTACGAGTTACGGGCATATGTAAATCAATATATTTGTAAATTTTTTTGTGCTTTTCTTCGCCGACGACCGCCGCGCGCCGGTACGGCCGTCAACAATTTTTTTTTTTTCCTTTACCTTATCATCTTTGATTACAGAACATACACTACGAGCTATTGTACTTGTGTGTCTTTACGTTTTTCATGAGTTAAACAAATTATTGTACATGTTCGCAGGGCACGGGTCGCGCGTCTTGAGGTGCCAATTGTGTTTCCCAAATTGGGAAAGCGCTCCTCGACGCACGACTGGATGCACTAACTTTTTTTGCAAAACTGTCTCTCATCGATTCATGGCTGAGTCATGAAGGAATTGGACATGTTTTTATCTTTGTGGTGGATCTTCATCTGTTTCTCTCTCTTTCTCTCTTAGGGACCAAAACACTAGCATTTGAAATTTTCTCTCGTTCTCAAGTTAACTGTTTTAAAATCATAGGAGATGTTAATTTTTGGTAATTTTTTGTTTTATAATTGAAAGGAAAGGCGAACTCATTATTAAAATAAAAGATTGGTCCCTACGAAATTGTGGAGGCCAGTGCCGGTGGTGCGAAGTGTGTGAAGGTGTGTTATTAGGCTTACATCTATTCTATCGTAGCTGTACAATCCATCGCAATGCTTTTGTGTATTTCGTGTGTGGGTGTATGTCAGTTTGAATGACGTACCGCGTGTTAATGTTGTAGAAAAAAAAAAGAAAATTTTTCTCTATCGATTCGCTCGTGCGTCGAACGTGCGAGTTTTTCACCTTTGCTTTTGATATAGGTTTTTGAAACTGCACGGCCCGCATTGAAGTTAAAATTTCCGCGCGAACCGACGACTAACAGAAGCTCGGTCGATAAAAGATTATCGTTGGTTACGCGGGCGAGGGTATGCACTCGCCCACGCTTTAGGTATTTACAGAGAAACTAACCCTATTGCATTATGTACTCGTTTAAGTTACCGTAATAATTCTCGTTTACGCTGTGAATATCAAAGTGTATTTACACTACTTAATCCGAGGAAAAAACTGTCTGTAACACAAAAATCTCCATAATAAGAACCGACCAATGATCGTCACGCGTACACCTCCCGACTTGAAAAAATCCCACATTTTGGAATACAACTTTATCGAAATCTGCAATTGTCTTTTTTTTTTTTGAAAGAGGATCTTGAATATTGTTTTTTTTTTGTTCTGAAATAGTGTTGTTGAAATCGAGTCTAAAGGCGAAGCGTTTCTGATCGTAAAATGTAGCTTTGACGATGAATCCTTAGCGATCTTCTACTTTTCTCGTTCCGACTGTGAAAAGCCTTGTCGACGCAGCTTTTTTCCGCGCCTGTCATCCGTTTCATCGAAGATACAACAACAACGTTAGTCATTTAACGACGAGCGCGAAATTTCCGTGCCAGAAACGTCGAGAAAAGAATTAATTACACGTACGATGAAAAGTCTCTTGTTTCTCTCTCATTCCTGTGCCTTACGTATCCGCGAGAGTAAAAATTACGTATATTTTGGATTTCAGAGCGACTTGAGAAGTTAACTAAAATCCGAAGATATCTTTATTCTAATTTCCAGATATTTATTTGAATTCCTTTCAGAAACTAAGAGAGTATTTTTAGATTTAATCTAAATCGAGCTTATCTAAATATTGTCGATTACCGAAATTTTCACGTTTCCTTTACTTCGTATCGCGCGTTCGTTCGAACCTAACGTCGCGTTCTCTCGTTTGGTCTACGATTTTTGTCTATCGTCTGGACTCGTCGAAACATCATCCCCATCGAAAGCGCGAACAACCACGACTTTTGAGGGCATTTTTTTTAATTTTTTATTTTGAACCTACGGACTTCCATCATTTCTTTGTTACTCCGACATTTTTTTTGCCCTTGATCTCATATTCGTCTTCTCCTTCCTCTTCTTTCTAAGTATATTGCGAGAACGTAACGGTATATTGCAAGTAAAAGTTCGAAACGACGCAAGTTTACGCGTTTACTCGGAAATAAAAAAATATTTCGCTTATAACGATCACAGGACCTCAGATTATTTCAATCGTACCGCTTTCTGATTCAAACTCTCTCGCACTCCCTTTCCACTCACTCATCTCCATTCATCATTTCCTTTTTCACATTCATTCACACTCTCCCGCTCTTGAACTCGCGCACCCGCACTTAACCACCCCTCCGAGAAATCTTTGTTCTATCTAATTAACACACATCCATGTTTCCACTCTCCTCTCTTCCTCTCACTCTCTTTTGAAAATTTTGCACTCATCCTATTTCCCTCTTTTGCGGAGACCAGATAAGTTCAGGTGCGCAAGCGGCCCATTCGTTCTCTTCTTTTTCGCCTAACTACTCTAGTCTCATAGACCCTATATTCATTATTTATAATATTTATATATATAATATATATAATATTTAGCATTTAGTTTCTTTTATCTCTCTTCTCTCTTGCTTTCTCACGATGCTCTCTCGCGCTCTAATTTCTTCATATTATTCTCTATGCATATATAATATATATAATATAACTTGTTTGTAATAATTATATTTTGTTTGTTCGCTTACGAGCTAATAGTTTTTGTGCTACGACGAGCACAGTTGCGCGCATGAATGTTTCGTGACGAGTGTTTCTCAATGTGTTTCTTACAGTATTTATGTTCAAGTATGAATTGTATAACTTTCAATGTGTCTGTGTGTGTATGATTGCGTGTGTGTGTGTGTTTGTGTGTAATCAGTCAGTAGTACGTCCGTCTCTCTGTGTCCCGTCAGTCCTTGCGCAGGACTCACGCGAATCTGCGCATCCACGTGAGAGCCTTAACGCTCGGGGAATTAACGCCTTAAACTTTACATGAATTAAGAATAAGGGAACCTTAAGTTTGCTTTAGTTTAGTTTGTTGAGCCTTCATGCGGAAGAAGGTCGCCCGTGACCTTCTCCGCATCCCGTTGCGGCTCTTGTACCAACATTCATAGTACCTTGGGAGAGAGTAAGCTACGTTCGAGCTACTGCTTTTCTGGCCAGCGAACAAACGTCACTTACAATTAGCAGCAGCTCTATTAATTATGGCACGTTTCGGGCTCGAGTCTTTGGCGCTGCGACGAATCCTGGAACCCGAATTACAGGACCAGTCAGATTAAAAAATCATCGTGATTAGAGGACCATCAAGATCTGTTGAGCTCGAATTGAAAAAGGCAAAGACCACAGATCGCTTTTGATTTGGTCTGAAATTTAGCATCAGTCTTTTCAGGATCAGGACTCCAAACTAAAGTTCGCCGCAGAGCCATAGATTTCGAACCGTCCAACGATCTATCTTTAAACTCGTCACTGACGAGTCCAGGTTTACTGAATTTACGAACACCCACATGATCCGTAGATCGCACACACGCGATGATCAAAAACGTCCACTACGCGTGCAACTGTTCGGAAAGAAGTCTCTGGGTTTATTATCAACATACTGCTGAGACAGCGAGTGTTTGCGAAATGACCTCTCTTGGACACGCGAAAGCTGATGACGGCATGCTGGATCTTTGATGATGATCCTACGTGCTCTCGATGTTCCCACTTATTTCATCGGCTTTCCGCTTAACACCACGATCCTCGGGGTGCTGAGCTGCTAACTTGGGACCCTGCTGATCGTTCAAGGTTGAGTGATCTTGACTCAGGGATCGCTCTTGCTGTTGCGACTCGATCCGCTCAATCTGCAGGGACGACTCCGCTGTCCAAGGGGTCCACTCGTCTCAGTAGTAACTGAACTTTCATGGTTGCTGATTACTTTGTTGATTAACAACGTGCTGGAGGGTAAAACTCAGCGCTCGGGGATCCCCATGCAACCTCAGGGCCTGCTCTAATCGCTGCTCCTGAAGTCGAAGCTGCTCTCCTGTCGGAATTAAAAAGATCAGTTAGAATTGACTCATGTCTTCATTTTTTAAAATTTTTTAAAAATATCATCTAAGATTTTGAAGCACACCTAGGTCAGGAGAGAGCGTGTCAGGTTGGGACAGTTGTTGGTTCGTATGGTGTCCCGGCATTCCGGATGCTCCACCGCCATTGTGTTGACCCAGGTGATGCCTCATTTCGTTTCCAACTGCGGAACTTGCAGCTGCGGCAGCGGCTTGTGTCATCTGTGGATTAGAAATTCATTACCTCAGGTCGATTGTAAAATTTTCGAAAAAACAATTCTAGTTCGACGATTTCAGTTCCAAGCGGAAGCAAGGTGTACTCACCGCTAGCCTAAGGGCGGCTTCCGTATGGGTTCGCAGTAGAGCTTCCGCCTGGTGCATCCTGAGAGCTTGCTCGGTCCCAGAAGCCTGGCCACCTTGTTGTTGAGGACCAGAGTTTCCCTGACCTCCACCACTCATATCACCATTGTTACCCATTCTCATGGCTGCCGCTATCTGCGCCATGTCCATTGACGAGAGGTTGGGGGAGACAGAATTTTGAAGTCCTGGAATTGAAAATCATTCTTTTATTAATATTCATTCCATAGGCTAAGTTAGAGATTGTTTTTTTCTTTAATCCGAAAAAGCTCACCTGCTGATACAGCAGCCATGACTGCCATACGTTGTTGCTGCGATTCCATCTGCTCCTGATAATGTTGAGCTGAACCCGGTTGACCTTGCCTCAGCATCTCGCTCAGCTTGTTTCCACTTGGTCCTGGCGACGCCATGTTGTTGTTGTTGTTGTTATTGTTGTTGTTGAGAAGACCGGTGCCTGCACAAAAATCTACTCTAATCAGTACATTGAGTCGAGCATGCGATATCTAGTTTACTCGCTTACAAGTGAGAGGTTCATGCAATCTTCAGTATTTTAGGATCAAATTATCTAAAGAGGACCTATTCATTTCAAGGTGTTACTCAAATGGAAAGGTCTTCTTTCTCTAAGCGACACAACATCTACTTCCATTCCTTCAAAAAACCACAAGACGATGCCACTATAAGAGCTTGCGTGGTTCATAAAATTTGCATGGTTATCGCTATTGGTTCTTTTCTTTCGTTGCATGTACATCCTCAGTTGAAAACAAATAAAATGCGACGTGATTTGTGCGTACCAGGTTCACTACCGGCTGAGGACAGTCTTCCATTTCCACTACTGCTATCCGAATGAGCCGAGGGCGAAGGGCACATTGGTGGTTGTTGTAAATTCTGAGGTCCTCCGGCTTGACTTCCCAAAACACCGAGACCTGCCCCTGAGAAGGAAAACAATTCTGAACCAGTGCAAATATTCATGAACTCGCTCTACTCAGATAAAAAAATAAAAATAAAGAAAGAATACTCAAAATTTGCTAATATCTAGACAACGCATCTGTACTGACTGGTGAGCAGTTAACTCAAGAATCACTCAAATCCTTTTTAGCTCACTACAAAACTCTATACAAACGAATTTAAATCCAAATTCGTTTTTGCAAGCAAGGAGTAGCTTTTTTTACCTAGACTGGAACCAGCGAGTAGCTCTCTCTCTCTCCTTTCGGCAGCTGCTCTACTTAGAACATACTGGGCCGCAAACTGATGTTTCGGGTCCATCCTCATGTGTTCCATATGGGTTAGTAAACCTGGAATCAAAAAATAAATCAAATACCTGTTAATGCATCTGTCTGAAGTTTAGATTAGAATTTTAAGGTGGACTTACCACCTTCATGTGTGAAGACAGCATTGCAGACGGAACAAGGCCACATCCGGAGACTGCTGATCTGACTCGTTTCAGGATGACAAGCTAGGTGTTTCCTGAGACTTCCCTCGTTGACGTAGTGTTTGCCACAGACCGGACATGGATGGTTGGCAGTCCGTCGCTTGGCTAGGTAAGCCCCGGCAATGGAGGTTGTGCAGTCAGCGGGGGGAACAATAGGGCGACACAATGTCAAGGTCAATGCCAAGCAGGATAAGCGTCCCGATGAAAGAAGCCTTCACCGCATTCCCAAATATACTGTCTCATAGACTTAGAAAGTGGAATTGACAAACTTGACAAACTATCTTGGAATTCAAGATCAGAAGCTTTGCACATCCAACCAGAAATTGGACTTTGGATAGTCAGAAATGATATTTCCACGTTCGAAGTCTTGATCCAGTTCAAATAAAGAGAGACTGAGAGAAAAGTTGTGCAACTAGGAATAATACAATTCCTCTATATATTGATTGGTTGTACTTTTCTCTCAGATAAGTCCTTTGTCGAAAAGTAGAGAATACATTCAGGTAGTTCGAGACGATTCCAATGTTAGTAGAACCCAGTTAGTAAAGTACGAAGAGTTCGCCCGCACCAAAAGCGATTCGGGTATAAATTCCTTAAGACTATCCACGTTGGAATATTCTTCTCACCACCTCTATTTCCTTAACTCTTCTTTCTCTCATTCTCTTTTACGAATCAAAATGTTCCGATTATTAGTGGAGTTAGGAATGAAAGATACAATAAACCGAAATACTAGAATTAGCATTCAGGGTGAGTTTAGTAGT